>CATIWJ010061805.1:0-11916 GCA_949640765.1 Croton laevigatus | reverse complement strand
ATGAAATATACGTGCAACTACAGAACACTCACCTCCAATAACACCTTAATCGTCATCGATTGGCAGCAGAACTAGATAGAATGAGGTGTCTTTTGCGCCGATTCAACAACTAAACACCGATTTAACTACTCTTTCTTTCTGGATGGAAGACAAACAACCAAACAACATTCAACACTTTTACACTTCTCTGTTTCGAAAGAGGGGGAATAAACAAAAGAAGGTTTGAAAGTGAGGGAACAAACGAAACAAGCCGTCATTATAAGTTTTATGGGCCCTGGGCGGGCGCCCTTCCTGTCTTGGCCCAGGGCCGGCCCTGGTTACTACAGAAAAACAAAGGAGTTCTGCAGTTCTGATTGCCAGAGCCAATGCAATCTCCCAAATTGTGGGAAACGAGCACATAGGACTAAATGTCTGAAGGGACTATGTTGTAATACAGAGGGTTACTGCGGTGCAACCATAGATGATTGTGTGACTGGTACCAGAAACAATGCAAGCAAACTCAGTGTGGAAAAGGGAAGCCATGTCCATTTGGATTATGTTGTAGCGTTTAGGGTTACTATGGTGCAACTGAAGAATATTGTGGTGCTACTTGCTAGAGCAAATGCCGGCCCCCAAAGTGTGTGGAGCAAGCGAAAGGAAAACCATGTCCTAATGGGGAATGTTGTAACCGATATGGCTATTGTGTTAAACCTAGTAATGATTGTGGTGCTAGTTGCCAGAGCCAATGTGATCGACAATTTTAAGATTTAGGAGATGAAAAAGTAATGAAATAGCCATTATCTTTGATTTGGATGCTTTTTGTTTTGCTTGGTTTGATGTTTGGAATTTGGTTTCCCATATAAGCTGTTCTGTTTGCTGATTATAAGAATAATTATAAAGCTTCTTTGTTCTGAAAAAGCTTTTTCTTTAATCTTACATGGTATTTGGTAAAATTGAACAATATTGAACTCGTTTATTTAATTTAATGCTAGATTTGTAAATAGCACTAATAATGCTGGAAACTTTTCAGTCAGCACTAATCTTGAGCTTTTTAGCTCAATTGTAGACTTATTGTAGTGAAAGACAAAAATGTCCCCAGACTTTGTTTTTTTTTTTTTCTAACAAACGCTAGAGATTTCATTAATTGAAAAGTGAGTAAAATGAAATACAAATTGATACATAACTATTATGTATAAAACTTATAAAAAAACTCTAACAAAGAAATTGAAGTATGTTGATATAGAGAGTACATATTTTTACCACTTTCATGCGCTCCTCTAGGCTTATTTAGCCAATGTTTGAATCTAAATCTGTCTTTGAACGAGTACTAACAGATGAATTTCAAAATTATAGTCAGATCTTTAAATTAAGAAAAATTTGCATTTCGTTAAAGTTGTAGATAATTTAAATTCTTTTGGCTAAGATCAAGGGTTTTTGTAGATAATTATTCACTCTGATATAAAAGTATTTGGCAATGCTATGCTAGTTGGATTGCACATAAATAAAAAAGAATGTGAAATCATGGCATGGCCATACATATTTTTCTTTTATTTCTTAAATAATCAAATCGCGACAACAAACAAGTTGTCTTTTGCTTGATTTGCGTTTTTACAAAAAGTTGTACTTTATGAGCATTAAAATTAAAATATTGTTCCAATTTATTTACACATAAGTTTTGTATTTGAGATCTAAGCTAAATGCATCACATTATGTATAAAAAATTTTTGCACCTCGCTCTTGTTGCCTTATTGGTAAGTCACGAAAATCTGAGACCATGTGACCAAGGTTCGAGGGTGGTATTAGAGGAAGAGAGAAGAAGAAATTAAGAGGTATTCTAATAAAATACTACCTCCGACTTTTTGAGAAGTTTACATTTCCGTTTTTGGGTGTCTTTTTTGGTTATTTACATTTCCATTTATAGTAAGTTTTGTAATTGTTTATTATTATTTCTTTATTGGTATTGATGAAAAAGTAAGTGGTGTAAAGGATTAGTAGTTGTTTATTATTATTTGTGTATTGGTATTGATGATTTGTTGGTATTTGTGTTTTTAGGGTGTAAAGAATTCAAAAAGACGGAGGTAGTACCTTTTTTTCATATATATCCAAATTAAATTCTCAAAACTATTTAAGAATAAAAGTTTGTTTTTTTTTTTTTTTCAGAATAGAGTAATTATTTATTCAGGTAGAGTATATTTCGAATTTTTTATGTTTAAAAATTTAATTTTTTTTCATAATGTTGACTATATTATCCTGTTATATTATTGTAAGCCTCCTCCACTAAATATGCATTATATTTTTATTTTCTTAGTCTACGCATTCAGATTGAGAAGTCTCCTCAAACATCTATCTTTCATTTCTCCTCCTTCTAGTTCTACTTATAAATACACAACACTAGCTTTCCATTTTTCTTCACTCGTTATCAGAAATTTCAAAAGAACAAAATGAGGCTTTGGGTATTAGTAATAGCTTTGGCTTTAGCCTCAATAGGGGTTATGGCTGATATAAGTTCTCTTATTAGCAGACAAATGTTTGATGATATGTTAAAGCATCGTAATGATGATGTTTGTCCTGCCAAGGGTTTTTACACTTACGATGCCTTTATTGCTGCTGCTAATTCTTTTCCTGCTTTTGGTACAACCGGCAATCTTCACACTCGCAAACAAGAAATCGCTGCTTTCTTAGGCCAAACTTCGGACGTAACCACCGGTGATGATCTCCCAACTTCGATAATAATGTAGCTTTTTAAGTATTTTTTAAAGGTTAAGTTAATATTTTATAAAGAAATTAACAGTTTAAGGTTTAGTTTTAGCATTTTATAAAAAGTTACATGAACAGTTGACAGCTACCAAAAGAAATAATTTCGCTCAATAATTTGATAATCATCTGATGTTTAGTTATGATTATTGACTTAAAATGTGATTTTTTGGGGAAAGGTGGGATGCCGGATTACCCAGATGGACCATATGATTGGGGTTATTGCTTGAAACAAGAAGGAGGCAATCCAGGAGATTATTGCGTTGCAAATCAACAATGGCCTTGTGCTCCTGGTAAAAAATATTATGGCAGAGGTCCCATCCAAATTTCATAGTAAGTTATACTTCTTAATTTTGCTATATAAACAAATATATGTAATTGTCCATTAATAGAATATAGTGCAATATTATCACTTGTCGGGAGGCACTTTCGTGGATTAAAGAAAGTGGGTTTACAGATGTGGTGATGGAAATAGATGCTAAGGTTGTGGTTGATCAGATAAATTTAACTCTGTGTAATCGCACTTCGTTAGGTTACATTATAGATGATTGTAAACACTTAGTAGTGCAACTTGGTATCATTTCGGTTAGTTTTGTTAAGAGGTCTGCGAATGAAGCTGCTTATACTATTACTAGAGAGGCTTCTTCTTCGACGTATGTAAATGAGTGGTTTTCGGAGCCTCATTTATTTCTTCGTCCTATGTCGCAAGCGGATTTAATTTAATGAAATATATATTCCTTAAAAAAAAAGAATATAGTGCAATATTATATAAATTCTAACAACTAATTTATATTTTATTTGTTATAATACAATGTCATAAATGTAGGATCAAAAGTTGGGAGGGAATATATTTTATAAATACTTTATAATTATTCATAGATTTTGAAAGGAAAAAAAAAATTTGGTGGGCTCGAATCCCTCCCAAGCTTGCTATGCGTGGGTCCCTCATAATATTCCTGTATTATTTTTTAACATTTTTAAGATTGAGTTGATTGACTACTATCAGTTTAAAATTATATTCAATATAATGGAGCAAGAAAATATAAATAGAAAATAGAGTGGACTGTAGCATAAATAGTTCCCAGCATTTTAATTTTAATACTATACAAGCAAAAGTTCTGCGCTTTGCTGCAGTTTGTATGTGAAATGTTATACTCGCTCCTTCCCAAAAAACAGAGTTTCATGTTGTTGGAAGCCAGTAAGACATTTGCTCTCGAGTTCTAACGGACTGAGTTCGAATCTCTCTATTTACATCTGGGTGTATAAGTTTATATCTACGTTAAAAAAAGAGAGAGAGTATCATTTTTTTTGTTCATATAGAGTATCTCATTCTTCTAATTTAGCAAAATTAAATAATAATTTTTCTTTTTTAGCATTCACATAGTAGAAAGTGTTGCGAATATTTAATAAATACTAACATTTAAAAAATATATATTTTTCTTTTTGTTTAATAAATTTTATATTTTTAATATATTAAATTTTTTTTCTTAATAATAGAGAAAATGAGATTGCTACACTATTTAGTATGAGAATATTAGTTTTTTTGGAGGAAATTTTCTTAGCATACATAAAATACTTTATTTGACTATTGACCATGACTTTTTGCAGCAACTATAACTATGGTCCAGCAGGAAGGGAAATAGGTGCTGACTTATTGAGAAATCCGGATCTTGTAGCAATCGATCCGACTATATCTTTTAAGACTGCTCTTTGGTTTTGGATGACTCCACAACCACCAAAACCTTCAGCCCACAGCGTCATTATTGGCCAATGGAGACCATCTCCTACGGACAAGCAAGCGGGTCGAGTTCCTGGATATGGTGTCATCACTAACATACTTGATGGTAGTTGCGGTGTTGGAGCAATCGAGGATATTCAGGATCGGATCGGATACTATCAGAGATACTGTGATATTCTCAAAGTGGGTTTTGGCAAAAACTTGGACTGCTATAGTCAAAGACCTTTTTAGTCAATAAATCTATAGTCAAAGTTGATGTCAAACTTGAACTGTATGATACATATATATATATTTTAGAAATATGTTTTAATGGCCAAAAGAGGCATCCCATGCATAACGATGGGTAGTAATTTCAATAAAATGGTTAAATTAAGAGACATATGTTTTAATCAACAATGTAATGTGATATTTATAATAAAATTACTAGTTAATCAACCTTTCAAATCGAAGATTTACTAGCGGTACTTGTAAAAAGACCAAGTAAGCGTCGATACCAAGAGGAGCGGCCGGAAGGGGAGTTGATCTATGCTCTGTCAACCTCATTGGACTCTTCAAGCTTCTGTGCTAGTTTCTTTATATTACTGCTCTTTGTTGTATTTTTCTGGTTTTGGGATGTTATTCCTCTTTTGTAATCATTTTCGCAATAAATGAATATGCTATCTCCGTTGAAAAAAAACCTACATACACAAGTTTATAAGAGATATATAATACGTTTACAAAATGTTTACAAGAAGATTACATGAAGTTGCGCCTGATATGAAAATTGTAGCATCATCAGTAATTGCAAAAAGGATCTATAAGTTTTGGGTGGATTAGATGGCCTGCTATGACCATAGCAGAATGATCTTTTTCACCAATGTTTTAGCAAAATTGACATTTTTCGCTGTTTTTTTAAAAAGTTACATTTTTTCACTAATTTTATGAAAATTGATTAGTAATGTGATAGGAAAAAAAAACTTGACACTTTGTAAATAAGTTCCATAAAAATATGAAAATTTTTTGCAGACATTTTCTAATGCACCTGAACTAAGTTCCATAAAAATAGTAATTGCTCTAATGCACCTGCTAATAATATTTTCTCATCCTTGTATTATAGCAATTTTGGTGTTTAGATCCTCATTTAATTAGTGGTGCAATTAGACACCTGAACTATAAAAATAAGTCCAATTGTACCTTTTTCTATGAGAAAACGAAGGGTGGAGTCCAAACTAATGTCAGGCGCATGAATGATTGAAAACAATCCAAAGTCATTTTGGATGTAAAATTCTTACTTCTCATTCAACCATTTTTTCAAATTTCTGGAGTACACTTTCTCTGTCTTCAAAACTTGCATAAACAAACAGATTAGATATTTATATAGTCGGAGTAGAAGCTATAATCAATCTCCTCCCATGTATTTATCACATTGCTTGTATTTATCTATGCCCTTAATTAGACTATTTAGCTGTGTTGCACGCACACTGAAATGGGGACACGGCAAAATGGAGAAAACGAAAAGTTTATGTTTTTTAAAACGTTTTTGGGTGATTAGAAGTTGTTTTCATGCATCATAGGTCTTTAGCGCAAAGCCTCATAGAACAGTATATGTGTGTGTCTATATATATATATATATATTCAACGGATTTTTGCGGGTTGACTTACCACATCTAATACTCTCCCTGCGCACCCCATAATGGATAGTGAAAAATAGATACCCGCCCCACTCTATCACCCATTTTTCACTATCTATCTGGATAAAAATGGACGGATTAGTACGAATACCAAAAAAAAAACCCGCAAGCGACTATATATTTTGTTTTCCCTATTAGACCTTTTATTGAACATCCAATAAAGACGTCAAGAAAAAAAAAAAAAACAAACAAACATTATTGAGATGGCAACAAATGCTCAGAAGTTGTATAAGGTTTCAATTTGAACTTTTTTTGCAGAAAACTTGAAATTGGAGGAAAAATCCCAATTAATTAATTATTAAGAAGAGGTGTTGTTGAATCAAACCAAACTGATTGTTCGACCGGTTCAACTGCGAACCAACGTTGAGTTCAGACTGATTTGATTAAAAACTCCGAAACAAGTGAAGAGGGATAGATATTTGTCAAGAAAAAAAAAAAAGAGAGGGGGGGTTGGCGCGGCCGCCGGGGGAGATAGATAGCTAGTAGCCCTTTTTTATTAACTTGTTATGATTTACTTATTTTTCTTTATAAAATATTATATTATCAATAAATAGTATAAAAATTGTTAAAATTTATTTCACAATACTTAAATTTAATGTTACAAATAAGATTTTATTTATATCTACAAAAATATTAGCACCTAATAATTTATACTATTAAAATTTAAAATATAAATCTGTTTAAAAAATTTAAAATATAAATATAAAAAGTATATAAAATAAAAAAAATCCGGTTTTAAAATCTATACTATTAGTCATGGGTACTCGATCTTTATTTAAAATCCATTTAGTATTTGGTAAGGAGGTTTCTTATTTTATTAAATATTTATATAATGGTACTTGGATATTATTATGTATTTTTTAAAATTTATATAGAAAAATTTTAAATTTTTTTATATATTATATAATTATTCATAATTAATTTTAAATTTAAATACTGAATATATAAATTATATAAGCTTTATAGGTAATGAGTGTGGAGCGAGTATGTAGTGAATTTTTTATTCCTTAAGAAATTGAAGTTGGGTTAGTGTTTAATTTTCTAAATGGATTCAAGTTGGATACTAGTTTTTATTTTATGAGTCTCTAATATTGCATTTTTCCATATAACCTTTATTAAATGATACAGCGCAGATTTTATATTTGTATTTTATAAAAATATTTACTCATTATTAAAATTTCACGAATTTCATAATTTTTGGAGTAACTATTTTGAACTAAATATTTCACCAAATATTTTTGATGAATTAGACAATAATAATAGAAGTAAAGTGAAAACTTTAACCCCTGTTTGGATTATTTTATAGGGAGAAAAGAAAATAAAGAAGGAAAATAAGAGAGAATGGAAAATCTTGAATTCTATTATTACCCCGTTTCTTAATTTATTGAGACTTTAAGTCTTTTTTTTTCTAATTTATTGAGACATTAGGGCATTTTAGTATTCTAAAATAAGTGAAATTTTTGGTATTTTTTAGTTGAATTAGGACAATTATGTCATTTGTCTTGTAATGGATGTAATTTGTCTTTCGGTTCGATTTTTTATATTGAATGAATGTGAGTTGTTACTTTTTAGAGTATAATGAGAAGAAAATTATAGGAAAAAATAAAGCGAGAATAGTAAAAATTTCAATTAAAAAAGAAATTAAGTTTTTTATAGCAATAACCAACCGCTAGAGGTATTCAAATGAAAACGTTAAATCGTGAAATTCGAACACGAATTAACATATTAGACGTTTAAAACCAAAATAAACTCAAAATCCTTTTTTTCCCCCTCTCTTTTTGCCTCTTCACATATGGAGGATTTCTTATTTTATTATGGAGTTTATGAAATTATTCATCAACGGACTTATGTATAAAATTTGTAGAAATTTGAAAAAATTTTATGAATTTCTTTTTGCTGTATTTTTACTGCATTTTTATGAAATTTCGTTAAAAACGCTAAATTCGTTAAATAAGAAGATTATTCGTTAAATTCTTGCATTTTTACTGCATTTCTATGAAATTTCGTTAAAAATGTTAATTTCGTTAAATAAGAAGATTATTCATTAAATTCGTTAAATCGGAGAATTCGTAAGAAATAATTAACTCGTTAAATTGTCAAAAAAAAAATTTTATTTTTTTATTTAATTCGCACTGCTTTCCTTTGTAAAATATAGAGAAACAAACAATAGATTCGTATATATTATCAGTCCTTTGTTCATCGTTTTTCAGTTTCTGCTGGAATATGTAAATAAAAGAAAATCATTAACATATTTTTGTGCATCTTTGTCTATTATATATGTTTTATAAATAAACAATCATTTTATATTTTTAATTTTTTATTAAATTATTACAGATTATCCAATGAAATACATAAAATCGTAGAATATCGAACTACCACAGCCAGTGTCATCCAGATGAGAAATTCTTATATGGTCCAGGCTCACCACCTCAGTCATAGACAAATACTTGACACATCACATTCTTTTTACATGTCACCATTAAAATTAATTTTATTAAATAAAAGTTAATATTTGTAAAATAACACCCCTAAAACTAATTTCTTTGAAAGAGCACACCCTAAACTGATTTTTTCCTTCAATTCAAATCTTTCCTTCGAAGGAAACCACCTCTTCTCCTCTCACTGTGAATCGAAAGCAAACAAGAAACCATCTCTTCAAACGAAATATCTCCAGAATATTCGTGAATCACAAGCCAAAAAACAAACATATCGGCCGCTCTTGTCACCTCCGCCGTCGTTCCATGTTTACTCCACCGCTGGTCATTTAGATCCTAGCAAGTTTTGTGCTTCTTTGTCCGATCTAGGGTGAGCAACGGCTGTCCAGAAACCTCTGATTGATGGTGACAGTGAGATTATGTATCTAGTTTAGTAACTTTGCTTTTTATAGTTTTTCAATTTTAGGGATTTAGGGATTTCTGTGTATGAAGTTTGTTCCTTTTAGGGTTTATATTTGATTTTTGAACTGTATTTGATTTATAAAGTTTGATTTTTGTAATGGTATATGTTTGTATGTTTGAGTTGCGATTGAATAAAGAATGATCATTGTTGATTTCTGGGAAAAAAAAAATATATATATATAAGGATCAAAACACTGTACTGGGGATGGATTTTGATCGGAATTGGATCGATTTCTTTGGTGGGATTTCTCTTCGCTTCAGTTATACTAAAGCTTCTTCCTTCTTCCGATAATCCCATCATCTCAGGCATTCAAAACGACTGGTAATTTAATCTGGTCTCTTTTGTATTCGATATTTAGCATTGCTTCAATTTCGTAAATTTCATATGAATTGGGGAAGATTGATATGTTTAATGATTTGATTGAATGCTGGGTATACATTTGAATTTTCCATCTCATCAATTTTAAGTCCTTTTGTTCTGATTTTCCCTAATTTGCTTCTTTTCATTGCAGGTATTACTGTTTCTTGATACCTTTGACGCTTCCTATACTTGTTGTTGCTCTAAGCTTTTTAAACATGCTTAATTCATAACGTTTGTGCAGTTCAAGTATCAATTTTAGACTTAGAACAACAGCAGAAGGGAGAAAGAAAGAAGAAAAAGAGAAACAATTGCCTTGTATTCCTTACATCGGGCTTGCTAAATTTCATATTGTTGAATTCAATTTTACTTTGTTTAGATTTTGATGCTATTGCTTCCCTCACTTTTGGGTTTGTAAATTGTACTATTGCAGTCTATCTATCAATTTGAAATGAGAAGTTGCTTTTTCTTGATTTAAGAAACTGAATTATGCAAATACTGTAGAAAATATGCGCCTAGTTTGTTTCCCACTCAATTCATTGAAAAAGCTTTTTATTATTTCAAAAGATCCCATTTTTTTTCCTTCTTGACATGATAAGCAAGCTGCAGGTATGTATTAATGATGATAACTCTTGAAACCAGAAATGTGCTTTGGAATATTTCAGCATCTTTTTAGTGCTCTTACTGTATTTGTTTGATAATTACAATTTGCAAACAAAATTTCATGACATTCGTTCATTTTCAAAGGGACGCTTAGATTATATCGTCATTCTTTCTTTTCCCTTTCCATAAGAATGAATTTGGACTACAAACACCAAAGTGAAACTTCTAGTGATTTTATGAGATATTCCACCATCCCCATGTAGAGTTAGTAAGATATTCATTGCATAATATTGTTAGAAAATATGTGTCTAGTTTGTTTCGGGCTCTGACCCTTTTGATTAACAAAGTATAATGGATGCTTTGAAGGGTTGTTATGGTTGTTCTATTCCTTTGAACCTCCATCAGATCAGCCCAACTATGATGCATGTTAATTAACTTTTTAAATTCTAAGTACTCACTTTTAGAGCAAATTATCTTTGTTGTGTGATTGAAGTTTGAACCTTTTGCAGAGACAGTGACGTAGCTAGGAATTGGGCCTCCGACGCTAATTTTCTGGCTACGCCACTGGATATAGCGCAATTAATTAATCACACGAGGCCAAATAACGCCTATCACATCTGCATCTAACATCAGCTTTGCATTTGGAGAATGAACCAACAAAGTCTTCAATTCAAAATCATTACCGTACGATTCAGTAGCTAAGCAATCTGCGACTATATTTGCCTCTCTAAACACTTTCACAATCTCCACTTTTCACTTAAATTTTTGCATATAATTAATAGTTATTTAAACAGCTAAATGTTACTTAAAACAGTTAAATTTATTCAACACATCTTTTATCTTAGAAAAGCATTTGAAACAATTATAAATTGCATATTTTTTAAATTTAAATTTGTGAAATAGAGGATTATTTCTTTAGAATCAATTTATTCATTCATATATATATATATGATAAAAAGACTAGTCGTATTAAAAAAACCCTTTCAAGCATTTTTTTTTTAAGATGCCATCGTCAAGGGAAAAAGATAGCTAGTTTTGCTCGTATTTATATTACGAAAAAAATGAATTAGTAATACAGCAATGTTCGGAAAGACTACCTATTCAGAAAAAATACAACTCATTCTCCTTAGCTCCACCTAGCTGACTTATGAGCAAAAATATTAGCATTTCGTTGAGCATACATAAAAGCACAAGAATTAACATCTCGACTAAGGCTAATAACATTCAAAACAAGACCTCTCCAAAAGCATTTTGAATAAAACCTTTATTGATCTCTTGAATAACCATAAGAGAGTCAGTCTATTTATTCATTCATATTTAAAATAGCCTCGTTTCTTTTAATCCACTCTATGTAAAAAGAATAAAAAAAGCAAGAGGATTTCATAAATGTATATTCTCTTCTAGATTTTGAAAGGTATATGGAATGCCTTGTAAGATATATATTCCAACTATAGTACCATATTCCGATATAGATTTCAGCTTTTTAATTTATAATTATTGTTCATTTTCTTCGCTCTTTCACCAAGAAAGAATCAGATGCATTTCTCTTTAGTTGGTGGATCCATCTTTTTTATGAATTTCTTTGCTTCTTCATATTTTGGCCAATAACATATTTTAATCCTTGAATTATGTTCAATTGTGACTTTTAGTCTTTGAAAAAATTAGTTATACCTTTTAGCCTCTGAAATATTTAAAAAATCAAGTTTCGCACTCTCCGTCCACCATCAAATGGTGAGTTAACTTCAAACAGACGGAAGACGGTGAGTGACGGTGAAAGGTTGAGAAACACAAACCATCGTTGTTAGGGACACGTTGAAGGGCTTCATTCACCATTTCTTGCACAGATTTCCCTTCTGTGAAACCAAAGAGAAGAATCTTTGTTATAATTCGAGTCCAAGATAACGCAATATGACTAGC
>CATIWJ010061792.1:0-11844 GCA_949640765.1 Croton laevigatus | reverse complement strand
AACAAAACCAATGACTTTATGGTGTGACAATGAAACAGCTATCTACATTGCCAATGACCCTGTATTTCATGAAAGGACCAAACATATAGAAGTTGACTGTCACTTCACCTGAGAGAAGTAGAGGATGGTATAATCACAACTCGACATGTGAGAATCAGAAGCCAGCTACCAGATGTATTCACTAAAGCTTTACCGGGAAATCGGGTCAACTACATTTGTACCAAGCTAGACATGATTAATATCTATGCTCCAGCTTGAAGGGGAGTGTTACAGAATCATAAATTAGGGATTAAGTAACAAAATCATAAATTAGGGATTAAGTAACAGAATCATAGGAGAAATTTTAGGGAAATTAATGTAGCCTTGACTTCTTGTATCTATCCTCTTGTATATATACCCTAGTTTGTTATCAATAAACTACACTTAGAAATTTCTCTAATAACATGCCCAAAAATAAAAAAGGAAAACTGTTCAATTATTTATATTTACCGCATATTGCACATTGCATACAGCATATTTAAAGCAACTGTAGTACTATGAGTTTAAATACTTCTGTGAATGGACATGGATTAGTTTCCGCAAGTCACAAAAATTTTTTATTTATAACTAAAGTAATAAAAAAGTTATGAGCTCTTCTCTCAAAAAAAAAGTTATGAGCTAGGTTGGTGTTGGCAATAATTTTTTTTTGAGAACCTTACTTTTTAAAAAAAGGAAAATGAGTGAAATATAATAATATATGAGATTTGTAATATTTATTCAATGGCTGAAGCTATAGTATAAATCAATTTTACGACCTATGAAGCTACCAATCTTTCTAAAGCAAAACTGCATCATATAAGAACCCTTCCCATCACTTCTGTTTCCCAATCAATATCTGCTAAGAAGGGAATATCGAAAATATTAGGATATAGGAAATCACTGAGGGCAATATCGAAAATATTAGGATATAGGAAATCACTACTACCAAGAAAGGTGATGTTTCTATCCGTTTATTGCGTGCGCGCGCGAGCACTTGCATATATGTAATATTGTACATGTCACAAAGACAAAATCAACAGTAAAATCACAACATTACAAATGCTATGCTCATGTTTTACAATTTACATGCATCTTCTTGGAACAGTTGTATGTTTTTCTGATCTTGATTTTATGTAACAGCTTTCTTTATCCTTTTTAGTTTCTGTTATTTATGCGGGATTTTTGGGCTGTGTAAAATGCAGATGCTAGTAGGATAGAGAGAAGACATAAGCAGATGCTCCCCGAAGATCCTGAGCCCGAAATCTCATTGACCTCAAGCCATTCTTCCCCTCTGTCATCTGCTGGTCATGACCCATTGTATGTGCCTCAGAACTCCACACGTGGGAGTAAGAGGAAGGTTCGAAGCCCCACCCGATGCAATTTCATGTCGGACGTCCCTGATGGTCAGCGGCTTTTTGTCCCAATCAATGAGCTAGGACAACCTGTTGGTGCCGAAGCATCTAAGTTGGCTTCTTTCTTGGGCACAGTAGCACGTAATGGAAAGATGGCACCGCTAAATTATCTGGACTGGTCAGCAATTCCAGATACGATCAAAGAGGATATGTGGCAGTTTGTGTTGGTATCAGCAAATACCATTTTAGTCTGTGTGATAAAATAAAAGAATTGTATGGGGAATCTGTCCTAGTTTGGAAGAGGAAAAAATCATAATAAAAGGGAATATCTCCCTCTTTTGCTAAATTATTTTCCTTCCCTTATTGTTTCCCTCTTTCCATGTTGCAGTCAAAGTTCGACATTGATACCTTGTGCAAAACATGGGTCATGAATTCACTTGCATCAAAATGGAGGAACTGGAAAGTGAGATTGAAAGCTAATCATTATACTCCTCATTCAACTGATGAAGAGCGTTTGAAGGATTGCAACAAAAGAGTCCTTCCTGATCAGTGGGCAGCCCTTGTAGCCCATTGGAATTCTGCAGAGGTGCAGGTATGTGCTAAGCTAATAGCCAACAATATGGCACCTCACATATTACTTTAATGTCAACAGCTGACAGTTAGCATGTTACTTTCTTTGATATAATCTAATGGCAAATACATAAAAATGCTTTTCAACTTTGGCCAAAAAGTCAGTTGGCGGCTACAACTTTGCGGGGAACCATTTGTGCAAATTAAGTTTCAAAAACGTATACATTTATAACCTTGGGCGCTTGAAAGGGACTAAAAATGTAATATGCCTCGTTTACAATCTAAAGACAGGCACAAAAAATGTAATTTTTTACTCAAAACACCCATCTCTGATTATGGCATGAAAACAAGCAAATGAGTATACCAAATTGAAGATCTTCTTGTGAGGAGTTGGAATATGGGTTCAATTTGGACGAATAGTTCCTGTTTTGGCCAGAAAATTGAAAATAACGCTTGAAAGGGTTTTGTTCTTCATCATTGGAAATGACAACGAAACCAATCATACCCTATGTCAAAAGATGGGTCTTGATGAGAGGAACTCAAAACTCAATTTACTCGACCGATCACCAGAACAGCTTAAAATGGCATCAGAAAATTTCGGGTCATTTTAACTTGCCTTGACTACCCAAGTCTTTCTCTCATTTCGGCCAACAATTGAAGAACCCAAGGATGTCTAGAGTTTGGTCTTCACATGGGGAAAGTATCACTGGCCTGAAATTTCACAACCGACCACCGGAAGTCTATGGAAATGCATTTTAAAGTTCCAGCCACTAAGAACAAAATTGTTCCAAAAGTTCTTTTTAATTTTTTTGGCGAAACCAGGAATGGTCCATCCAAATTGTATCAATATTCCGACTTCTCACAATAAGAATTTCGATTTGGTATGCTAGTTTGCTTGTTTTCATGCTGAACTCGGAGACGGGTGTTTTGAGTGAAAAATTATACTGTTGGTGTTTGTCTTAAGGTTGAAGATGACCAAATTACATTTTTGGTCCCTTTCACGCACCCAAGGTCATAAACGTATATATTTTTGAACTTCAGGTGCACAAATGGTTCCTAGCAAAGTTGTAGTGGTCGACTGACTTTTTGGTCAGGTTGAAGGGCATTTTTATGTATTTGGCCATAATCTTATGGAATCTGAAATCATGAAGCTTACCTTGGCATTTGCAGTTGCGATGTGCTATAAATAAGGCCAATCGAGCAAAGCAATGGAGAGCCCATGCTGCAGGCTCAAAGAGCTTTGCAAGGATTCGTGAGGAGGAGGTAAATATACGTTTTTGGGTCTTATATTTTTGTATGAGGTCTATTATGACATTTTCATGTAATATCTTGATTATACTTTTAATGATAGCGAGCAAAGCGGTCCGATGGGAAGGAACTGACTCGAGGAGAGCTATACATTCTGACTCGTACAAGAAAGGATGGGCAACCTGTAGATGAAGGGGCTGCAGAAATAATTGTATGTATTGACTAACTGGACTGCAAACTCATTGCTTATCTTAATCTCATTATTCAGTATATTTTTGTGGTCAATTCTTGAAGTACCAAACAATTACTTTGGTGTTTATTGCAGTCAAAACTCCGTGAAAAAGCAACTCAGAAACAGCAGACTTCAAATGAATCGGACACCTACTGCCAAGTCATGGGAGAAGACAGACACGACCAAGTGTTGAATTCCACCCCTAGTGAGCATTGGGGCCGAAAACCTAGCTGGAATAGCCTCATGAGGATGGTTTTGGGGGCCAACAAATCAGCTAATGTGGGGGTGAGCAAGATGTTAAGTAAAATGGAGACAATGGAACAAAAATATGCATCCTTGGAAGACCAGATAGCTAAGATTTCTTCAAGTATGGAGACTCTCATCAACAAAATGGATGCCTTGGGTTCAAAACATGTAGTTATAGGTATCTTTTTCTTTACTTATGTTCTTTGTTTGTTGGCTTTAAAGAATGACGTACGTGTATTGTTCATTTAGATTGCAAAGTACATGGGTCCTTGTTTAGCCTCCTGACTTCTTGACTTGTTTTTCTGGTAGGTTCTTGATGATGCTGTTGAGGATGCGCCACAGGATTAAGTGTAATCATCCACATCAAGTCATGCAGTAAGATTTAACAAGGTGACGACATGTTTTATCCTCGACACTGCTTGAATTTCGTTCTGCACTACAGTAGTTTTATTGACCTGTGGAATGCAATGTTTCATTGTACGAGATTTTTTTTTAAAAGATTGCATCAAATCATAATGAGTTATGTAGTAGTCTTGAGTAATATTTCACTATTTTTTTTTTTTTTTTCTTCATAAATGATAATATATTTCTCAATGGTTTATGCTGAAAGTAGACTTGGTTCTAGTGAACTTAAAAAAAATTCAGCTGATACAAGCTAGCTGCTAACGCTACGGCAGCTTACATTTTCCTTCGACTATATGATGATACCTTGATTTTTGCATTTCTTGCTGAAATGACATTCCATGTCAGAATGCTGAAAAACAAAGCATGTAAATATTGAAAGTGACGTGGTTCGCGGTGGAATTAGATTCTGTATTTTTTCTGCTCCTACACAACCCTTAGTTGCTTCCATATCATTGTTTATATCACTTCTGTTGTCGATGCATAACTGAAGGTTCTGGAGTTTGAAAATTTTGAATTGCATGGTAGAAGCAGAATATTAATGACATTAAAACTATCTACATTGACTATGTACATATATACTTGTTGACGGGGTATGTTTGTTTCTCTTTGCCAAACTTTAGCGCGACTGAATTGTCTAGAACTTGCGTGCCAATTGTCCTGCAAAACTCCCTCAACTTTTGTTGTGTGTGCAGGCTGGCAATAGAAAGAAGTGACACTCACTGACTTGTGTTTCTATTTCTATCTCTATCTCTAAATAATGTTGGTGGACTGAAGCAGCTATTTTGGACATGAAGTTCAAACTGCTAAACGAGTTAAATGTTGATGACAGTGGAAGTTACATTTTCAAGTGTTTGGAGAGTCTTTTTCCAGTTATTATTAATTTCATTAGCTAGAGATAATTAATATTTTTGATTTTATTTCTGTTGCTTTTGATATCTCAGTTTGGTTTTCCAGTATATTAGTTCTGGCTATTATTGTTAGACAAAACTCTATTGTTTTTGTCTCCGCTACTAGAGGTGGCCATGGTTCATAGTTCAAGTACAATTCAAACCCTCAATTCACCTATGGATTCAAGTGAAGAAAAAAATGGGGGAAATAAGGCACCAGTCTGACAGTTCGAAACATTGATTTATGGCCAGTTATTAACAGTTTATCACAATTACACGATTCATGAAATGCTTGAGACATATTTGAACGCTTCTAGTTCATGAACGATTCAGTCTCAATTCTATATGGGCACTTCATGAACGATTAGTCTCAATTCGGAAGGGTTCAAACCACTCCGCTGCCTCCTTTAATTTTGCACTCCACACCATCAATGATTCAAAAATCATACGTACCTGGCAAACTCCTCTTTGTCCAAATTTAATCCTACATGGCTAATGTAACAACTCAGCTTCAAATCATTAACACGTGTATAAATTCTATGGGTCCACTTCATTAGAGAGCCATATATACAATTTTTTTTTTTAACCGTAGCCACGTATGCAAATTAATTTGCACCGCATCTTAACAATTCAAATAGGAGAGACATTAAATTTCAAAAAAATAGGTGAAACACTATAGTGTTAATTTGTCATTATCCCTTTATACTTTGATATTGTTTTTCTAGATAATCTTTTTATCATAAATATAATTAATTAATAATATTAGTATTAATTTTTTTTCCAAAGTACGAATTTCATTAATACTCTGATAGAATATTACACTGGATTAGCTTTAATTGAGCATTTCTGTCATTAAAGAAATTATCTTTTAAAACTGCTCTAGCAAGAGGATTATGGGCAAGAATGTCAATATGATTATATTAGTGCAATAGTGCCACCCTTAATTAAAAAATTTATACTACCTCCGTTATTTTTAATATTTAATTTATTTTTTCTTATAATTTTCTTTCAATTTTATTTACAAAGTTCAATATAAAAAATGGACCCACACACTTAGGACAAATTATAAAAACATAATTGTCCTAATTCAAACATAAAAAAATCTCAATTATTTAAAAATAAGATTTTGTTTTAAAGTAAAATTTTTTTCCTTTATAATAAGGAAACTATATCAAAACAAAAAAGTACGAAAACGGATTTCTATGCTAAAAATGGCCCTGCGTGAGAGAAAACCAAACGATTTTTTTAATTTTCCGGCTAAACGGTGTGAAAGCAAATGAAACTAAGGTCGTTATTGGAATCATAGCAGGAAAACGAGTGCAAAGGCATTGAGTTTGCAAATTTCCCTCACCATTGGAATCTTCTGGTGACCGTAATGGCTATTGTTGGCGAACATCTGGCGACGTAACGAGGAAAACGCTGGCGGCGATATGTTTACATTTAGTCCTTGAAAGTTATTTACGAACTTAGGTGTTTCAAATTAGCATTAGCTAAGGTGGTGGTACTTTTAAATTTCATTTAAATATATTTTTTTTAAGTCCAAGTGAATTTGGTAAACCAAAGGTGAAAAAGTACAAAGCTCAGTGAAAATCAATCGTAAGACATAACAACGCAGTACTCCATATATGGCAACGAACGACTGTCTTTGATATTTGTGTCACAAATTTTATTTTATCAGTGAAGTAAAGAACAACACTATGCAAAGTTTCGAAACGCTACTCGTGCGTCAAGTCATTTAGCGACACTGCTAAGGACGCATATACCTACCTCGATCAAACCCCCTCTCTCTTTTACCTCTTTCAATTAACTGTGGATTTTACATTTCTAAACCCTAATTTCTTGGTTATCTCCAAACCCAGCAGATCTAACAAGGTATTTCTTCAATTTTTCCTCTATTCTTTTCATTTTCTGGTGTATATTTTATCACTGATTTGCATTTTTTTTTGTTGCCGTTGTTTAATAGAAATGAAGAAAAAGCGTGGACGCCCTAAGAAACCTGTGGCAAAAAAGCCAAAAACTTTGGAGAAAACTGGTGAAGAAGCTTTTTTGAACTTTGTTGGGCAAAATGCGCAGGAAAAATCTGCGCCAGATCATGCTAATGGAAACGGATTAGCTGCTAATGACAATGGGATTGGTGTTAATGATAAAGGGTTTGCTCAATTTAGTTCTGCTTCGGACTCTGGTTCGTCGTTATCTTCTACTTCAGGTGAAAGCGATCATGAGATACAGTTAGGGAATATTAGTAGTGATTCTGATGAACCCCAGATTGGTAAAAGGGTTAAGAGGACAGCTACAAAGCGTGGTGGTGCTAAAGGAAGGGAAACTTCGAAGAAAACTGTAAATGCTGGTGTTAGTTCTTCTAAGGTATTGGGTTCTTCAAGCAGGAAAGAATTGCCACCACCGAAGAACCCAGCTCAGGATTCAAGATTAAATAGGAAAGAATTGAAAGCTTCCTTAGCGGTGTGTGTCTCTAAGTTATTGGGTTTATGCCAAAAAATTTGTGTTTTTATGAGTTTTAGTGTTTCAGGATATTTCTACCTGTTTGGGTTTCGTATTGGGAAAGCTTTAAGTTCATTTTACTTACTTTTTAGTTTTTGTTCTGTTTATTTGTTTAAAGGTTGTTCAGAAGATTATGGAAATTGACGAGGCTGTTCCTTTCAGTGCTCCCGTGGATCCTGTTTCTCAGAAGTTGCCTGTAAGTGTGATAGCTATTTATTGCGTATATTGCTGGATGTGTGTGTTCTGCTGTCAAATTTGACATGTTATTTTAGTGCTTGTGACCCTATGAAAATGTAAGACTAGAGGAGCACCATCATTGTACTTGAACAAAGTGCATGCTCAAAATTTTACTTGGAAATGCATGGATTGAAGGCGTTACACTCTAGCTACCTCATTTGTATCAGTTAATTTGCTAAGTGCATGGGTAATTAATTATGGGATTTGGATCATTTGTTTTGGATATTGACTTTAACCTTCTAGTGATAAGAAATATAGATGTTCAGATCTTACTTTGTCATTTTGTTACTTTTAGAGGACAAACTAACAGTAGACTTAAATGTTGAAATTCTTATAGCATAAGAGCTGTTTTATTGTGTCCATGAGAAAACTATATCTCATGAAGTTGATGAACAGACTCCAAAATTGTATTATAAGGTTTAATGGTGCAATATATTTGTTTATTTATTTATTTTATTTCATAAGCTAATAGGTTTATTTTATCTATTTTCTTTTACCTTTACTCAATAAAATGTCTGTAAGAACTATCTTGCACAGATTATAATGATTTTTATCTTTCCATCATGGCATCAATTTTGTAAAATCGAAGTGGATACTGTGCATACTTATGCCGTTATAAATTTTTGGAGTCATGATGGTTTTCTTTATGATAAGCTATTTATAACACACATCCTTCTTTTCCCTTTTCTCACATGTTGGGGGCTTGGGGTGCAACATGGTGGCAAGCAGGATTATTTCAACGTCATAGACAAACCAATGGATTTTGGAACAATATGTAGCAATCTTCAAACGGGTGTCAAGTACATGAACTCAGAAGATGTGTATAAAGATGTAGAATGCATTTGGGATAATTGTGTTAAGTATAACAAAAAGGGTGACTATATTGTGTACCTCATGAAGAGGGTGAAAAAGAAGTTTATGAAATACTGGAAAGCAGCAGGGCTACGTGGCGAGAAAACAAAGAAGCCTAATGGTATGATTTCATTATTATTATTTTCTGGCTTTGGCAAAAAATTTTACTGCACAAAAAATTTATGGGGTCAGTACAATTGTTTCTTATAAAAACTAAGGCACATGATACTGAAAGGGGGGAAAACATGTAAACATTGTATACCATGTTTTGGTTTTTTGACTGCCAAAAATTGAAAAAATTATGAAGTCACAGAATGACAATTTTAATGGCTGACTTTTCCTTTTATTATTTTATATGCCCATCTCTTTGTTTTCATGCCAATGGTTTTCTATTCGAGTATTACTTCTTTATGATGCTTTAGCTGTTGCATCTGCTAAGGTTGTTCTTGATATCTTGTGCTTTCCCAAGCTCAGAGGTGTGTGATATATTGATTTCTTTATCTATACATTTTCTTTTTGTAGGATTTTCACAATTTCCACCTTCAAGTGATGATACTATGGGATACGGCAGACATGATCCATTGTCTACAGTTGATCGTCTAGTAAATTACCCCATTCATATGCAGCCGAATAACTTTGGCACTGGCCATACCCAGCCTCTGGTACCTCTATCAAGTTACGCCCAACCTTATCACTATGATCAGCGTCAGCCAAGCAGCAACCAAGTGCCACAATATTCTCATTTCCAGGATGGTGTGGATCGTAACTATGCAGGTACATTTTCCCATTAACTCTATAACAACGATTGATAATAGTTGCTATAATGTTTTCTCTCATGTTTCCATATTTACCCTTTTCTTAGAATTGATTGTAGGCTTTTCGTAAAAAGTTCTCCTTTGGAACTTGTTATTAATATTATTATTATTTTTAATATAGATAGCTTTTCAAAAGAAAATTGATCATCTTAAAAATCTTTTCACCATTATCGAGTAAACTTTCAAATTAAATTTTCACACAGATAATGAAGGAAGTGTATGGTGTGAAAGCAAAAAAGAAAACAAAAACATTTCCAACTATGGTAAGGGATTATTGTTTTGAAACAGACATGAGATATATGTTTTTGATGATCATTATTTTTGAGTTGTGTTCAAGCCATTTAAATATGTTATGAGCTTACCTTTATTTCTTTAGCAAGTGTTAATATTAAATAATTACACTACATAGAAATACTTATGCAATATTGTGCAATATTTTTTACCTTTCTGCAACAAGCTAAAATGAAAACAAGGCAATCGAGGGTAATTCTAAGTGGGCATATAGCGCTCTTTTTGTGGAACATATGAAATATGGCTCATGCCCAAGTTATTTTCCAATTTATGCTTGTCATTCTTATTCTTGCTCCACTCAAATATGCCCGGTGCACGAAAGCATCCGACGATTACGTAAGGCTCGGGAAAGGGCCGCACCCAAAGGTGTAATGTGGGCAGGCTTAAAATTTTGTTAAAATCCTGCAACCGATTTTTGCAACCGAAAAATTTCGGTTGGTAAATACATACTGATTACAACCGAATAGCCACGATCATTTGGTAAAAGGAAAAAAAATATTAGGGATCAATTTACAGCTGATTTCAAATAAAAAATTGCAACCGTTTAGCAATCGATAAAATTTCGGTTGTTAAAACCGGTTGCTAACAACCGATTACCAAGTGAATTGATTCTCCACGTTTCCAACCATTTGGTCAATCAGGCAAACAATGCTTATCATGGCCTATCATTGTTACACCTTATAATTTGCCCCCTTGGATGTGTATGACGGAGGAGTACATGTTTCTTTGCATATTGATATTTTTCTTTAACCACTAATTGCTGAATTGAAACAATTATGGGAGGTTGGTGTTACGACATATTGATTTCTCAACTTCGGATTTCTCAAACAATTTATCTGAAGAGGAACCAATTCTATACTCAACTTCGGATGAAAAAGATACATCAAGCTAACTACATCCTTAATTTATGTAATAATTTTTTATATTTTACATTATGAAAGTTTAGTAATTGAAATTTATGATATTTTACATTATGAAAGTTCTTATTTACCTTGTTAATGCTTTCTTAAACACTAATCTATTATTTTACATGTTTAACATTTATAATTGCATGCATTTAGACAGATTTAAATGAGAATAGAGGCAGGGGACGTGGTTCTTTTAGAGGTCGAGGTCGAGCAACTTCTTCGTCAAGCCATGGTATACATCATTGGGGTCGAGGGTCTACAAATATTGTACCTCAAAATGAGCTTAATTTAGAGACAGCTGCTCCATCATCATCACAGGGGACAAATCCTGATCAGCAGGTATCGGGAAGGGCTACTGCTGCTTCTAATGAATTATCAGGATCTACTACTAGAAAGTCAGCTATACCACAAGATGATCTATCTGAATCATCTGATAAAGAAATAAATGCAAGATGGATCACGGTTACAAATGGAATGTGAGTATTATTCTCACTTTTAAATTTCCTGTTAAGAGTAAATTTATTATGTATACTTTTGTGTAAAATTTTATATGGCCACTATGATATGGTATTAATGTTAACAGGTTAGATCCATCAAGCAAATGTGCACGCAGGATCACAAAGATTTTCAAAATGAAGCAAGATCCGGAAGGGTACACTTGGAAACGTGTGACGACAGAGACAAAAATATTTTATTGGGAGGAATTTCAGGTACTGTTATCTATGAACCTGAATTGAGTGTGATTTTCTCATTGTAAGTCCCTGCTTTGGATTAGATATTAGAATTGATCTAGACAAACATCCTAAAACAGAAAAATTGGGTGCAGGGTTGGAATTGTTGACAATTTTAGTGTCCAGTTGAAAATCTGATTGGGTCTGGTCTGCTATTTGTTTATTGCATTTTGTGAGTATGGTTTGGTATAATTTGCCTTTGCTGTATGGATAAGTGATTAGTGCACTAGAATAATGCTTGCCTTATTGTGAGTAATTGTCCAGAACATATAAAAGATAGCCCATGTTATTAGCCCTGTGGTAATGATATTTCACTATTTTGAATATTGCATTGTGCTAATTATCTTGAGTTGAGATTGAATAATTTGATCTTCATTGACTGAGTTGAAAATATCGCCTAGCATACTGAGGATGATGCAGCGGAGAGCACATAGTCTTTGTTTTTCTTTTTGGCGTGAGACCTTTCTGAACTCTTTGATTGACCGCCTGATCATTCAATTTATTTTCTTTTTGAATGGAAAAGGTCATTTTTTGAGGAATAGAATTTTGAATC
>CATIWJ010061790.1:0-11469 GCA_949640765.1 Croton laevigatus | reverse complement strand
ATATTGGGTCAAGTCCATTATAACTTAATTGAAGCTTGCTTAGAATATGTTCATTTGGGATTTCTTTCAATCTATCCAATATGCCATTCCATTCCCTTAAAGACTTACCATTCAAAGCCAAACCTAAAACATCAAGAGCTAAAGGGAGGCCACTTGCATATTCTACAAACTTACTGCTTAGCTCCAAATATTCCTCCCTACAGCAATTACTGTTGAAGGCTTTCAAGCAAAAAAGTTTGAAAGAATCAGCACGATTTAACTCACCAACCTTGCATATTTTATCCACTCCATACTGATTCAAGAGATGTTCATTTCTTGTTGTCATTATGATTCTGCTTCCAACACCAAACCAATGTTCATCTTTTTTTCCTATTAACAACTCTACTTGCTCTAGCTGATCGACGTCATCAAGAATCACCAACAACTTTTTACGATGCAGCCTATTTTTTATCTCATCAGCCCCTTTATAAACATCATATATTTTGATGTCTTTATCCAGTTCCAGTGTTGCGGATAGAAGTTGTTTCTGTAATGAAAGTGTACCATATTTTTCAGATGATTCTCTAACATTTTGAAGAAAGCAACTACCTTCAAAATGGCAATAGATGCTCTTGTAAACAACACTAGCAATAGTAGTTTTACCAATTCCCCCCATACCACATATCCCTATAATTCGAACTTTACTCACTTGTCCTAAATCTAAATAATAATTCATTGTTTTCAACCTAGATTCCATCCCCACAAAGTCCTTTGCAATGCTACGATTTGATCTTCTCAAGTGGCCAAGTATGTCATCAACAATATCTTGAATAAACTCTGCCTCATCTCTGTAATGGTAGAAGTTTTTTTTTGTCATGTTAGTTTTTTAAGCATTTTTTTATATCAGGAAAAGATCTTTCTTTTTTTATCTCCCCCTGACCCAAATATGCATTTTCCTTAGAATTCATGAAATGTAATCTGATTGATCAAAAACAGCAAGAATTCGTAAGAATTGTATAAAGAAACTACTGTTGTATTTAATTTAATATTTAGAATAAGGAAAGAAATGAAATTGACCTGTCATTTCGATGCCATCCTGAGAGATTGGCTATTTCTGTTGATGTATTTCTCCACTGCTAGACCTTCTCAATCTTGTCTTCAAAAAGTTTTCATACTCAAGAAAGGGTTCTCCAAATTTACCAGTCTGATTTCTCACTTCAGATGGATTCACAGCTTAGAAAATGGGCAAAATAGTTTGCCTCTCACCTTTCTCCCATTCAAAAATTTTGACTAGTTCATTCAAACACCAAGTGGAATTAGCATAATTTTTTGGAAAAAAAAAAGACCAAGATTCTCGAGTCTTGTATTGCTTTAGGGAGCCGCAGAGGAACAGAATCTCCTTTTCAAAGCTCTCTATCGTCCTTAAAGGTGATGATTCCTTTTCGAAGCAACTCTTTGTGGAGATGGCTAGTAAAATTATTCCGAGTGTCTTCACCTCTGAAACTAAGGAATACATCATATCTCCATTGTTGTTGTGCAAGAGAAGAAGCAGCAGCTATAGAAGCCATGAGAAACTTTCAGGTGCTTCTTTCTTTCTTTCTTGTAAAGGTATTTATCAAACTATTTCTCTCTGTTACTGCATCTTCTTGAAAATGACAATGGTTGTTCATAGCTAGTTCCAAGAAAATACTCATGCTAACTTCTTGATGTGGAATCAGATAGTAACTTTTTGTTTCTGCCATTCACTAGAGTTAAACGCTTGAATATGTTGGTGTGACTTGAATTGTTGACTAAGATATGTTGATGTGACTTGGATTGTTGACTACGATGTTTATCCAACATGTTTTAAACTAACGGCCAATAACATTTTGGAGCCTTGTATTATGACTACTTTACAAATGATCACCCTCTAAAAAGAACGCGCATTTTAACTGCCAATAACATCTTTTTAACCCATGTACTATTGCATGTTTGGACTTTTGGCTGCTTAACGTGCTGTGTGCACTTTTAGCACTATCCAACAAATAAAGTTACTTTAAATCCCTAAATCGTTTTATAAAGATTAAAATATAACTTTTGGACCAAAATGCATTTTTTTTCTTCATAAGTTGGAGGACCAAATTTGGTCATCTCCTTCATCCAGTCATAAGCACCATTTTTAAAAAATTTTACCCCAAAACTTTATTTTCATTTTCGGCGATAAATCTTGTAAATGAATATACCAAATTCAAGACATCAATGTTATGGTTTCAAATACGATCTCATATTTGTTGTCCAACCACTGAAAGACCTCGTTTTATGTAACTTTAAACATATAAAACGAGGTCTTTCAGTGGTTGGACAACAAATATTGACCAGAGTTAAAATCCTCATATCAAAATTTTCAATTTATTATGCTTACTTGCAAGATTTATCACTGGAAAAAAAAATGGGTCAAAATGACATGAAAATTTCAAATTTCCAATGGCCGATAGTTTTAACCCCTTTTTTCCGACGATAAACCTTGCAGGTAGGTATACCAAATTGAAGATCTCGACATAAGGATTTCAAATCCGGTCTCATATGTGTCGTCCAACCACCGGAATATCTCATTTTATGTGTTTAAAATTTTATCGTTGGAACTTTAAACACTTAAATGAGGTCTTCTTGTGGTTGGACAATAAATATGAGACTGAATTTGAAATCCTCTCATCAAGTGCTTTAATTTAGTATACTCTTTTGCAATATTTAGCGTCAAAAATGAAAATGAAGTTTTGGGGTGAAAAATTTCTAAACCGGTGCTTATGGCTAGATTAAGAAAATGACCAAACTTACGGTTTGGTCCTCCAACTTATGAAAACAATGCATTTTGAGACTTGATGGAGTATTTTTAATTACGAATTATATTTTTAATTATAGATTGTTTTAATTAGATTAGAATTATGTATGAAAAAGAAAAGAAAAAACTTGATGGAATAGAAAAAGAAGAATGCATTGGGCATTCCCAACGAGATTATATTGTTATTATGTTGCTTTTCCACACCTTAAAATTAATAAATCTTAAGATTATCAAATATTAATATTAATAATTCTTAAAATTTATATTATTTTATGATGAATATTAGTTTTATTGGAGTATTCTATTCCATTCCATTTTAGGATTAATATATCTTATTTAATAAAATCTTTGTGTTAGTATATGATTTTTTACATATTTTATTAAAGTTTTCACAAATAAAAGATGGTAAAAAAAATATCGAGAATATAAAATATATAATTTCATTAAAGAAAATTATATATAAACATACATTAAAAATCAACAAAAAAACAAACGTACATAAAAAAATAAATAGAGCTAAAAAATTCAAAATACATAATATTATATACAAATATATAGTATTGTAAATTAAAAAATGAGAATATAAAATAAAAGAAACTAGTGCAATGCACGTTTAACGAAAGCTAGCAAATATTAGGCAAACAAATTCGAGATTAATTATGTATACAGAAAAAAAACACCAGATTTAGCACTTTATTTAAAGAAAAGCTCATTAAACACAGGTAAAATTGCTTTGATTAAATGAATTGTACAAAATTTTTGTGAAATTTCTAAAACCATTTTGTCATGCTTGGAACATAACAAAAATTTGAATCTAAATTTTAAATTGGCCACTTGAATTATTTAGAATTGATTTACAAATAAATTTTAAAATCTTATTTCATTC
Source organism: Croton laevigatus (assembly GCA_949640765.1). Lineage (NCBI taxonomy): Eukaryota > Viridiplantae > Streptophyta > Magnoliopsida > Malpighiales > Euphorbiaceae > Croton > Croton laevigatus. The sequence continues at coordinate 7,786 of CATIWJ010061790.1, read as the reverse complement.
ATTATATTTAAATTGGAAAAAATGTAAAAGGATTAAGATTATGTGGGTGTGCAAAAGAATCGATAATCAAACTAAATCGATTTTTTTGTTAACAGATCATTTTGGTTTAGTTCATGGTTCTAAAAATCAGTGAATTGAAGACTTCGGTTCAATTCTCGGTTTATTTAGCATTGTAATTTAATTAATTAAATTGATTAATAAATAAATAACAATATATTAATATAGTATTATATTCTAATTAGAAAATCTAAACTAAAATAATATTAATATTATAGTATATTCTATTTATAAAATTTGAGTTTTTAATATTATTAGCATTGTTATTATTCTAATTATGATATTATAATATAATATTTATGATAATTGATTTTATATTATTGAATATAACTAATTATATATTTTTCTTTTTTACTTTCACTACTTTCTTGATTTTAATTTAGTAAAAAATATAATGAGAAAAATATTTTAATCATATACTATATTAAAATTTCGATTCTTCATTTATATTCAAACCGCATATGAACGTGATCATAAAAAATAATAATATTATATTTAAATATGATAATGATGGGTTGTAAAAAAAAGCACAATAACAATGAATATCTAAATCAAATATAAACATTTTTACAAAACTACTAAATTAATTAATTTATATAATGTATTATATTAATTATTTTTCCAATTCATTATTATTAGTTCATAACTTATAAAATATGATATTTTAATTATTGATAATCACAAAATTTTTAAGTAATTTTATATTTAAAATTATTAATGATATGACTTATAAAGGGTTAACCCCAAGCAACCCAGGTTGTCGGAGGATCTTGCGAGGATCACCCAACTTTATGAACCTATGGCATCGTCCCCAGAATAGCATTGTCCCCAAAATGGCATTGTCTCCGATATGACAATATCTCTATAATTGTAGATAGGCTAATCAGCTTTCTCGGGATTATCCCGGGATCGTCCAGCCTCAGGATTATCCCAGGATCGTTCAGCCTCGGGATCATCCCGGGATCGTTCAACCTCGAGATCATCCTGGGATCATTCAGCCTTGGGATCGATCTATGGTCCTAGCATCGGGCCAGTAGCCATTGCTCTAGGAACGTGCTCCGGATTATACGCCACGTTTCTCGCCACCCGGAGAGATGTGCTCTGATATCCTAGGAAAGTAATCATTTGGGATCATCCTATAAATACCCCAACGGTTCTCTAGAAAAGGTTAATGACTCTACTCTGACTATACTGTCACTTGCCTATACTTTACTAACTTAGGTATCGGAGTGTTTGTCATCAGGCATCACCCTGTGCTCTTTCTGTGCTATATTTGCAAGTTCATTCACAGAGCATCAACTAGTGAGGTTCGTCCTTAGAGCATCGTCCTAAGAGGGTTGACCATCTAGCACCATACCAAAGTGACCACGGTTTGTCTTAGGTCTCGCAATTTGATCCTAAGACATCAATTATTATAAAATAAAATAATCACATCATTAATAAATTTAATTATATAAAAATTATAAAATTAACTAACAAGTTTCTAAAATAAAAATGAATGTACAAATAAACAATTTTATTTTGATAAATTTTATTTTTGAAAAATCTAAAAATCTAATTATACTCATATAATTAATAATTTTTTAAATTTTATTTAATTAATAGTACTCAGATAAAATTTATTATTTTTATATAAATTTTATTACTATCCATATATAATTAATCAAACTAACTACAACATAAATAATAAGAATATAAAACGAATTAACTATGCAGACAAATAAAAACTAGTTATCAATATAATCATATTTCTTTTTAACAATTCTACATTTTTTATTGACACTTTTTAAATTACCCTTTTCTAACTCATATTTTTAGTCATTTTTAATTAGTGTAACCTTTTTATTTAATAAATAAATTAATCTTAATTTTAAATTATGGTAAATTATGGGCTAATTGTAAATGTGGTAGAAGTTTCGCAGCAAATTGTAAATTGTCTCAAATTTTAGGTGTAAATAAGCATTTTCCCATATCATAAAACAACGACGATGCAACTTACTAAGGCGGCTAATCGGACCTATAAATTCCGACTGAAATCAAAAACTCAACGTTCGAATCGATTACTCCCAAAAAAAATGGAAGGAGACGATGCAGAGATTTACGACGGCGTAAGAGCTCAGTTCCCTCTTACCTTCGGCAAGCAATCAAAATCTCAAACACCACTTGAGCAAATCCACAACTCCACTCGCCGGACCACCGTCGATCCTAAGGCAACTTCTTCTTCTTCTGTTGCTGCTGATAAATCCGGCAATGATTTCCCTTCTCTTTCCTCCTCCTCCAAAGCCTGGTTTAACTCTCTTCGCACTTCCAGTAAGAAGACTAGCCCTAAACCAGCAAGTGGACCATCTCGCCCACCGCCGGATGATCGTGAAGGCGATGTCGTTGTTGGACCACCTCGTCCTCCGCCTGGTTTGGCTGACGATGCCGATGGTGTGGTTTTGGTTGGGCCACCTCGTCCACCACCGGTAGATGACGCCGACGATGATGGTGTGATGATTGGACCGCCGCGTCCACCAGCGGTTGAGGACGACGATGACGATGTGATGATTGGACCGCCGCGTCCGCAAGCAGGTCATGATTCAGATTCGGAGGAGGTTGAGGTTGAGGAAGAGGAAGAGGAGAATCGGTATCGAATTCCTATGAGTAATGAAATTGTGCTGAAGGGTCATTCTAAGGTATTATTATCGCTATATGGCATTGCCAATAATTATTAATGATATTTGTAATTTACTGCTTTATGCTGCCTAGAAAAATTGTTTTTATCACTTTCTATAGATTTTGGCTATCATGTTCATTACCAAAGTGATTCTGTTTATGATGATTTTCAGGTAGTCTCAGCTCTAGCAGTTGATCACACTGGGTCTAGAGTCCTTTCAGGCAGTTATGACTATACAGTACGCATGTATGATTTTCAAGGGATGAATTCAAAGCTGCAATCGTTTAGGCAGCTTGAACCATTTGAAGGGCATCAAGTTCGCAATTTAAGTTGGAGCCCAACTGCAGATCGGTTTCTGTGTGTGACTGGTTCTGCTCAAGCTAAGGTGCCTTCTGCATTAGTTAACACTTAATATGCTTTTGGAAAAAGCTTGATTCTTTTCCTTTTTCACTTAGATGCATGATCGTGAAAAAACTTATTGATATTTTTCCCTGTGCACTTCAGGTTTATGACCGTGATGGACTTACGCTAGGTGAATTTGTAAAAGGGGACATGTATATTCGTGATTTGAAGAATACTAAAGGCCATATATCTGGATTGACTTGTGGCGAGTGGCACCCTAAAAACAAGGAAACTATATTAACATCATCAGAGGATGGATCACTGCGTATATGGGATGTTAATGATTTCAAAAGTCAAAAGCAGGTTGGTGTGTTTTTTCATTTGACCATGCAACATATTGTGCATTTTCTCATAGCCGTAGGATGGGAATTCTCTTTTTACACATGCACAGGAACACATAGATAGTAAGAATGTGTTAAAGAGGTAAAATGTTTTGATAAGCTTGATTGAGGAACTTCTAAATTGTCCATGTTTTAAGCACGCATATGTTAGTAAAGTTGGGCCTTGGTTTGGAAATAAGGTTGGTGTATTGTCTTGTTTATTTGTGGTTTTGATAAAGGAAGCAACATTAGGGGAAGATGCTGCACATGCAGCTCACTTTAAAAGTGTGATTGAGGAAGTCTTGAAGACTTAAATACTTATATGGTCACATCAACCATGATATATTTGGAATGTTCTTCAACTTGGAAATAACTGGCATTAAGTTGTGTATCATAATTTATGTAGGTTATTAAACCAAAGCTTGCTAGGCCTGGAAGAATTCCTGTCACAACGTGTGCCTGGGATCGTGAAGGAAAACGCATTGCTGGTGCCATTGGAGATGGTTCTATACAGGTTTGTGCTCCCATGTCTAGATAATTTCTTTCACTTCTTATTGTGTAAAAACTACTGCAGAAAAGTGCCCTTTTTTACCGTTATAGATAGAAATTTGCATTGCAACAGTGGATTATTCTGATTCTAGATTTTGCATCAGGTTTTTGATCTTATTCAACGTTTTCCTCATATGTTTTTATTAATTTATCACCTTTTTTCACAGATATGGAACCTCAAGCCTGGATGGGGAAGCAGGCCAGATGTGCATGTTGAGAATGCTCATTCTGATGATATCACCTGTCTTAAATTTTCTAGTGATGGACAAATTCTACTCTCAAGAAGTTTTGATGGCTCACTCAAGGTAGTGATGAAACTAGCGTCTGGAACTTATTTCAGTTTATTTTCTTTATTGAGAGTATGTGATATTGTATTGTGCACTTATCTTCCCATGCAAATTACATGTGTACTAGGTTTGGGATTTGCGGCAAATGAAAGATTCTCTTCAGGTTTTTGAGGATCTTCCAAATCATTATGCTCAAACAAATATAGCATTTAGCCCTGATGAGCAGCTCTTCTTGACCGGAACATCTGTTGAAAGGGAGAGCACAATTGGAGGTTTGTTGTGCTTTTTTGATAGAGCAAAACTAGAGCTTGTTTCTAGGGTTGGCATTTCCCCCACCTGCAGTGTTGTGCAATGTGCTTGGCACCCCAAACTAAATCAGGTTAAGTCCATTCTTCTGTTTCTGCTTATAAACTGAGGTTTTCCAGTGGTCTGTGGTTCAGCATCATGTCTTTTTATGCACATTTGAACTATTTCCCTACATTTTTTTTATTATTCATGGACAGATCCTGTTTTTTATATCTACTTATCAAGTAGTACGCTAGATATTGACCTGCTTTGTTTGTTTAAAGATCTTTGCAACAGCTGGAGATAAAAATCAAGGTGGAACCCACGTATTGTATGATCCAACACTTAGTGAGAGGGGAGCTCTTGTCTGTGTTGCACGTGCACCTCGGAAAAAATCTGTTGATGATTTTGTGGCACAACCTGTTATCCACAACCCTCATGCACTGCCCTTATTTAGAGATCAGCCAAGCCGCAAGCGTCAGCGAGAGAAGATATTAAAGGATCCTATGAAGTCGCACAAACCTGAACTTCCAATGACAGGACCAGGTTATGGTGGAAGAGTTGGTGCAAGTAAAGGAAGCTTGTTAACCCAATATCTGCTTAAGGTGATTTTGAGACCTTTGCAACGTTCTTTGCTTTCTGTTTCTAAATTTTTCATGTTGTAAAAATGAAACCTGTGGGAAAGTATTTACTCATGTTGAGTTCCATTACAGCAAGGAGGAATGATCAAGGAGACTTGGATGGAGGAAGATCCAAGAGAAGCCATATTGAAATATGCTGATGCTGCAGCAAAAGATCCCAAGTTCATCGCTCCAGCATATGCAGACACCCAGCCCGAACCAGTTTTTGCAAAATCAGATTCTGAGGATGAAGAGAAATAGTCTGATTAATGAGAGTGTGTTAGTCTGCTGACTACTGGCTAATCAATCTAAAAGGTCTTTTCTCATGGAGAGGTCAGCTCTTCTTATACATCACATTAGAAAGTTAACTAATCTTAAAGAAAAACTGTTTTGCTACTTCCATTTCCAAGGACTAATAGTTAAATTTTCATTGGGTGAGATCAGATCTTAGCACCAGCAGAAGGGTATAACTTAAGAAATATATGCTGGAGGCAGTATCATAGCTTTTAATCGGACGCCGATTAAAATCTGGAACTCATTGTCCTTCTTCAGGGCTTCAACCTCAGCAACACATTGAGCTTCAGTTGTCTTTGGATCCTTGTAGTCGTGTATGCGATATTATTTGTTTGACTCACCTGTACTGATAATACTATCATTGTGTTGTATGGAGTGTATAATTTCTTTTTCTCCTTCTCTTTGAAATTTTAATCTTGCTCTGATGTTCTGGTCTCAATGTGAGTAAAATTTAAAAGATTTTTTTTGTTTGAAAGAGAGTAAAATTTAAGAGATTTAGTTCCTAAAAATGATACTCAAGTATCGGATCCAGTACTCAAGCATTAACCTCCTTAGTTTTTATTCTTTTAAAATTAGTGTTATGTAAACCGGCATTAAAAGAGCTAATAGTTATTCAAATAGTTAAATGTTTACTCAAATAGTTAAATTTGCTAAATACTTACAACAAGGAAGTAAATAATAGAAATGGAACAATGAAGAAAATGAGGTCCTGCCCCAATAAAAACAAAACGAAACAAAAATTCAAAACATACTCATACAACAGGGGATTAAAAGTTCCCTTTGGAAAATGTTTCATTGTACTACATCAGTTACAGGAGCTTGAAGTGTGTGAGTTGGGGGAGAGAGAGGGAGAGACCATTGAAGCCAAAGGCACCCAAATTTAAAAGGCCTATTCCCTCAGACACAAAAACGAGTAAAATCTTTCAATTCTCCATATTCATCATCACTAGTTGAAAAGGATGAGCATAACACTCCCAGCATCACACCGCCAAAAGCTTCTTCTCCTTTTCCAATCCCACAGCCTCCGCTCCTCTCTTCTTCTTCGTCATTTTGTTTCCTTATCCCTTCAACGCCATCAAAAAGATTACTCCATCGTAAATGAAGCTGTCGAAATTCTTCAATTGCCAGACAGTCAATGGAACAGAACCCAAATCAATCAGCTTCTCTTTCCCGCCCCTTCTCCTGCTCTTCTCTTCGGAATTGCCCGCCGCTTGCGTACTTCCTCTAAAGCCCGTAAATTTCTGCAATTGCTTCAAGAAAATTCTTCCTTTACAGATACCCAGTCCCTCTCCTGCACGTTGCAGGCCGTTTTTGAGCTGGCTAGCCGTGAACCTGATGCTCCAAAGAATCTACTCGAACTTTATGACTCATCGAAAGAGTGGAATATTCCTCTTACCATCCATTCTATCACGATTCTATTTCGCTGCCTTGGAAGGAATGGATTGGTCGAGGAGTTACTTGTTTTGTTCAATGAACTTGATGATTCTCTCAAAACTACGCATGTTCGAAACGTTTTGATTGATTTATTATTGAAAGCTGGGAACTTTGATAATGCGCTTAAGTTGCTTGACGAAATGCTTCTACCAGAGTTTGATTGTCCTCCGAATGATGTTACTGCAGATATTGTTCTTTCTTGGTTGGTGAAGAGTGAACGAGTAGTTAGAAGGGTGAGTCAAGAGGACATCATTGAATTGGTATTGAAATTAGGTGAACATGGTGTTTTTTTTAATTCAATTTTGATGACTCAGTTCATTGGTGTTCTGTGTAGGAATGGCAATTATAGTGAAGCTTGTCATCTCTTGTTTGAATTAATGAGGCTTGGAACTGCTCTTGAAGTGGGTCCTTGCAATGCATTGCTAACGGGTTTGGGGAGAAATGGGGATTTGGATAGAATGAATGAAGTTGTGGCAAAGATGAAGGAAATGAAAATTGATCCAAATGTTATTACTTTTGGGATTCTAATTAATCACTTGTGCAAGACCGGGAGAGTTGATGGGGCACTTGAGTTGTTTCAGAAGATGAATGGCGATAAAGAAAATGATGGGTTTGTAGTTGAACCAGATGTCGTAATTTTTAGCACATTGATTGATGGTTTATGTAAAGTTGGAAGGCAAGAAGAAGGCTTACATTTGCTAGAAAGGATGAAGTCACAATATAGGTCTACTCCTAATACTATTACCTATAATTGTTTGATTGATGGTTTTTGCAAAGTTGGTGAAATAGAGAAGGGTCTGCAGTTGTTTGATAAAATGAAGAATGAGCGAGTTGTAGCAAACGCAGTTACTATAAATATCCTGGTTGATGGAATGTGCAGAC
>CATIWJ010061773.1:0-18314 GCA_949640765.1 Croton laevigatus | reverse complement strand
TATATATTTAAAGGCCCATGCTTATCAAAGTATGTGTTGCTTGTCTGTCTGTCCCTGTCAGAGTATGGGTCATGTGTCTGTTTGTCTACACCATAAATGTGATTAGAAAGGGCGAGACCAGAACTGATCTAAGAAGCACTCCTTCAGTACCGACCTAAGTGCACTGGAAGCTAGGCACCGAGCACTGACCTCCAGGTACCGATTTGAATGTCTTGGGATCAGCCACCGAGTGCTGACCTCCAAATCCTGCTTATCGGGTCGGGCTTATATCAGTCTTAGGCCTTCGCTTGGCCCAGATGAGGAGTTCTGACCGCATGGTCCTTTTGGCTCTGGCCCCTGAAGGGGCGATATCATCACATGTCCCCCCCAAGTCCCTTAGTCAAAGACTGAGGGTAATTGTCATGTGTACCGACCTCGAATCATCTACCGTTCAATTTCTTCTGAGCTGCTTCGTTGGGCTTCGAGCTCTCTAGCCCATTAGGGCACACCTCATAATGTTTAGGCGGTCACTATTCAATTTTAAAGGCATCGACTTTTCCCGCCCAATGATCACTGTGCAACACGTGTCCCATTTTAGGTGAAACGTCGCCTCGGTTCTGAAATAGTCATAATGAGTGACTCTTCGTTTCTACAACCGTCGCATCACTCCTTCTATAAATACCAACTTCTTTTCTATTTTGAAATTTTACTCGCTATCATTATTCTCAGAGCTTCTGCAACTCCGGCTTCTTTCTTTTTCTGCAATTTTCCGTTTCCGGCCGATCATAGCATATTCCCCCCCAAAAACAGGTAGAATCTTATTCTAGTTATTTTCTTTTCCTTTCCTAGGTTTTAGGGATTTAGAGAGAAAATGAGTGACCAAAGCGATTCCCAGAATCCGTCTGTAGAATCTGTTCCCTAATTTTTCGGTGAGGAATCCGGCCATACCGTGTCTGATATGGTCGAAGGTCGTGACACGCTCGTCTCCCAACCTCAGATTGGAGGGATGCCCACCTCCGGTAGATCATACCAATTAAGGGACGAATCTGAGGAATCTGAGGAGAGCTCTCAGATTCGAAGAAGGAAAGGGAAACTTATAATTTTCTGAGGGAAGAGCACTATCTGCCTAACCAGTGAGGATCGTACCGATCTCGAGTAAGGGTGCTGCAGGGAAAAAACCTGCCATAGCCGCCGATCTTAAGCAAAAGGCAGCAGGGAAGAAGATTGTTGAGCCTGCTGTAAAACAAAGGAGAGTAGCTCCTGAACTTGCTTTTGTCGAAGGCAGCTTTAGTGGACTGAGCGAAGCCAGAGTCAAGGAGATAGCCTTCTTATACGATATCCCAAATGATTTCGAGTATTACTTGCCCGAAAAGGGCAGTAGTGCTGACCAAAGTCCTCTAGAAGCAAATGGGAGGATTGTCTACATGGAGGACCTGGTATCAGGATTAAGGTTTCCCCTGACCAAGTTAGAGGAGGATCTGCTGAACTACTATGAGATGAACATCGCTCAGCTGAATCCGAACTCATGGAAGCTTATCCGGTCAGTACAATTTTTAGCATCGGCTTGCCCAAAACCGTTCGTATTGACCTTAAGGGAATTCTTGGGGCTATAAAAGGTGGTGACGAACAAGAGGTTCGACCACGTCCACCTTCAAGGAGACAAGAGACTTTTTACTCTGCCTTCTTACTTGAGAAAAGGCTGGAAGAAAGAATTTTTTGTGGTTGCCCATCCGTCCTTGCATGATATTCCTCAGAAATGGAACAAGGACGTTGACATAAAGAAGCCTAAGAGCTCGGTGAACTGATCAAAAAAAAGAAAAATCATATAGATAAACTTCTGAATATGGTAGCGAGTGGCTCTTATGACGCCGGCTACCTTACTGAACACTGGTACACAGGAGTGGTGACTGATCACAGAGGGAATCGCTTGAATCGAAGCGGCGGTAATTACCGTGCCTCATGTCTTTTAATTCCGTCGTAGCACTGATCATAACATCTTTTTATTTATTGCAGGAATGGCGTCGTTTTAGGAGTTGATGGCTGAGTTGGAGAAGAGAAAATAAGAGAAGGCAGCCAAAAAGCGATCGGGTCAAAAGGGCCCGAGCAAAGAGAAGGGGACTTCCGAAGAAGAGGGCCTTCAAAGAAAGAGGAAGCGAACAGAGGTCCCAACAGAGGTTCGTAGGGAAGAAATTCCCTCAGCAAGAGTATCTCCACCGAGGGCACCCTCACATGCAGTTGAGGCAATTACTGGGCAGATCCTTGTTAGCCATGTGAGGCCATCATCAGTACCTGAGGCTGAAGAACCTCATCGTACTGACAGAAGTGACAAGGGCAGCTTTTTTACTACATTGGAGGGGACTACCAGGTCGGAAGGGACTCCTAGGTCGATAGGCACCTTTGAAAATTTTACGGTTGAGAAGTATGGACCTGGTCCTAGCGTGGCCAACATTGCCCTGTCACAAGATATTATAAAATCCATTATAATGTCTGCGGACAGAGAAAGATTTGCAGCCATGGGTCGTCCAGAGAGGGTAGCTCTTGGTTACAGCTACGGCTTACAGGTGATACATTATTGCTTAAATACCCGAAGTAAGCCAATGTAGATATTATACTAATAACAATTTGTCGCAGATGCTGGAGCTATTTCATACTAAGGCCGTCTTGGCGAATAAAGACGTGCGCGCAATTCATGAACTGCGAGAATTATTTGAAAGAAAGGAGGCCGAGCTGAACATGAAGATTGTAGAGCTAAACTTGAATTTAGCAACCTGCAAAGAGGAGCTAAACAGCCAAAGTCTGCGAAGAGAAGCAGAGCTCCAGAAAAAGGATGCTGAGCTTCAGCGGAAGGAGGTTGAACTCAGGAGATTGCGCGCTGAGCTGGAGGCCACTGAGGGGAGGGAACGAAGTACACGCTTCGCCTTTGAGGCCTCGAAAGAAGAAGCGGAGACGGCGAAGGGGCAACTTAATACGGCACAAGAAGATCTCCTTCGGGTGGAAGAGAATCTTCGCCTGACTAAAGAGGAGCTCATTCGGTCCCAAAAAGAAGTGACCGATGTGAAGATAAACAGTGCCACTTGGCTGATCGCTTTCCGAGGTGAAATCTTAAGGAAAGTGAGAGAGATGAGAGGAGGTGACATTGCTAACGCAATTAAGACTTTTAAGCCGAGTAATGACATTTTCAACAAGCGTGCTTTCGACTCTGATGACGATGAAAGCGATAAGGAGGATGGGGGCATTCATGCCGAAGATGAGCATTCTTCCCAAGTGGCGGAAAAATGTTCCTCTTCTGTCAGAGGTGGTACTGAAGCATCAGGGCCAGAAGATCAGCAAAGGATTCCTCCTCAAGGTGAAGGTGCTCCAGGGTCGGCCACAACTGTGCCTCCAGAAATTCCTATTGAACATCAAAAGCCTCCTACAGATCCGACTGACAATTGGACAAAAGATATTGTGCAAGTAGACTAGGAATTTGTTTTTGCTGTTATCTTTTTGTTATTGTTCAGCTCAACTTCCTTGTACTCGCAGTCATTGCTGAAATAAATATGATTTTTATTCTTTTTAATCCAAAATTTTGATGTGCCTGTTAAGAATCGACTATAGCTGTATGTCAATCTTGATGTTGTTAACGTATTTTATGAAGGAACGATTCATGAACCGTACTCCATCACTTGGTGACTTCCATGAAGGGATGATCCATAGATCGTGCTCAGTCACTGAGCGAACTTCGTGAAAGGACGACCCTTGGATTGTGCTCAGTCACTTGGCGAACTTCGTGAAAGGATGACCCTTGGATCGTGCTCAGTCACTTGGCAAACTTCGTGAAAGGACGATCCTTGGATTGTGCTCAGTCACTTGGCGAATTTTCGAAGGACCTTGCCCTTTTGGCTATTCTATGGAGGAGAAGCCTTGTAATCAGTGGACTTCCCCTAAATAATGCAAACCGTCATTCGTGTGAAATTAATTTGAGTATGATTGGTGTTGTGGGGGCGCATTGCACTAAGTATGTAGAAATAAATTGGAGGACTTTTCATTTTATTGATGTTGCCAAGATCAGTAGATGCACCGAGCGATCCCAACTAGGTTGACACCCCTTTAGCACCCTCATCATATATGTGGACTTACAAAAAATGTACATGGAGAACATTTGTTAATATTAACAAAGAAAATACAGGCATTACTGATAGTAGACTTTGAGGTTGTCAACATTCCAGGAATGAGGCTGAACCTTTCCTTTCATGTCTTCCAAGCGATAAGCTCCAAGGCCCAATACTCTGTTGATCTTGAACGGTCCGAGCCAATTTGGTTGCAATTTACTGACCCCAGCATTTCCTCTTGTGATCTCTGTCTTCTTCATGACGAGATCGCCTTCGCGAAATGTGCGATTTCTGACTTTTTTATCGCGATATCGAGCGAGCTTTTGTCTGTATGATGCTGCTCGCGCATTGGCGAGGTCTCTGAGTTCTTCAACCAAATCCAGGTCAGTTCTTCGTTCAACTTCTTGGTCAAGCTCGTCCGCAAATTCAACTCTAAAAGACGGTTGGCCGATTTCAACCGGAATGACAGCTTCACTTTCATACACTAATGAAAAAGGAGTTTCACCTGTTGGGGATCTTAGAGTTGTTCGGAAGCTCCACAGAACACTATAAAGTTCATCAACCCATTTGCCCTTCTTATCGTCCAACCTCTTCTTCAATCCCTGAAGTACTATCCTATTAGTGACCTTTGTTTGACCATTAGTCTGCGGATGTGCCACTGAAGAGAACCGAAGATCTATACGGAGGCCTTCACAAAAAGCTCAAAATTGTTTGGAGTCAAACTGTTTACCGTTGTCGATGATGATGATGCCTGAAATCCCAAATCTCATGACAATGTTCTTATAAACAAAGTCAGTGGCCCTCTTTTGGGTGATGGTTGCCACTACTTCCGCTTCTGGCCACTTGGAGAAGTGGTCAATTGCCACGATTAGAAACTTACATTGCCTTAACCCCCTTGGAAAAAGGCCCAATATGTCAATTCCCCATTGATGGAAGGGCCATGCTGCTCCAATCGGAGAGAGGGGGGAGGTCGGAACCCGTTGTACATTGGCATGTTCTTGACACCTTTGGCATTTCTTCACAATCTCTTCAGCATCTGTCTTGACGGTTGGCCAATAATATCCTTGCAAGAGGACCTTACGAGCTAGAGTGGCAGCAGCTTCATGTGCCCCACAAATCCCTTCATGCATTTCCCGCAACACATATTGACCCTTCTGCTCGGGGATGCATCTCAACCAAGGGTGAGTTCGGGAACGTCTGGAAAGATCATCACGGAACCAACTATATTCTTTGGCTCGCCTGATGAGCTTCTCAGCCTCCTTTTTATCGTCTGGCAGCTTACCCTCAGCTAGCCATTGAACGATGGGCTCCATCTAGGTGCTCTGTCATTCTACCGCATACAATTGTTCCCCTATAGAGGTCGAGGACTCTTGTATGTCGAAGGGTATGTTGTTCAAATCTTCCACTCGTCCCTGAGCTGCTGCTTTAGCAATTTCATCAGCTTCGATGGCCTGTTCCCTTGGAACTTGAACGATTTTCCATCCTGCAGGCATCATTTTGTGAGCTATGTCCACATATGGAATTAGCACATCTTTCTTGACCTTGAAATTGCCTTGCACCTAGTTGACAACCAACTGTGAATCACTGTGAATAGTTAATTGATCCATTCCAATCTCCTTAGCCAACCTCAAACCATTAAGCAAGGCTTTATACTCAGCGCCATTATTAGAAATAGGAAACTCCAGCCTTACTGCATATTTGAAAATTAGCTGATGGGGCCCTTTAATGACGATACCAACCCCTGACCCCTCAGTGCACTCAGCTCCGTCCACCCACATCTGCCATTTTTTCACAGGGATTTCCTAGGATTCCTCTACAGGAGTGAGCTCAGCAATAAAGTCTGCCAAGACTTGAGCCTTCGAAGATTTCTGAGGCTCATACTTGACACCATAAATTCCGATCTTGACAACCCATTCGGCGATCCTTCCCGATGTCTCCGGTTTTTGAAGAATCTTGCGGAGAGGAAGGTCAGTCCTGACAATGACGGTATGTGCTTCGAAGTAATGGCAAAGCTTCTGTGTTGACATATATAAGGCCAAGGCATGCTTTTCGAGATTTGAGTATCTGAGTTCAGCATCATGTAATACCCAACTAACATAATAAATAGGGAACTGCTCCCTATCCTATTCTCTAATCAGTACTGCTGCCACGGTATCTTCAGTGGTGGCCAAGTAAATGAACAGATCTTCCCCCATGACAGGTCTACTAAGAAGCGGATGAGAGGTCAAGAAGACTTTGAGCTCTTCAAAAGACCTTTGACATTCATCCGTCCATTGGAAGTTCTTGAGACCCTTCAAAGCTTTGAAGAAGGGCTGACAACGTCTGGCGGAACATGAAATGAACCGGCCCAAGGCAGTGATCCTACCGTTGAGCTGTTGAATTTCTTTTACAAATGAGGGAGGCTTCATGTCTAGAACTGCCTTTATCTTCTCGGGATTTACTTCTATCCCTCTTTGTGAAACCATGTAACCCAAGAATTTCCCTGCCGGAACACCGAACACACACTTCTCTGGATTCAGCTTCAAATTGTTGGACTAAAGAACCTTCAACACTGTGGCTAAGTCCCTGGCATGGTCTTCCGCCCTTGCGCTCTTAATGATCATATCATCTACATAGACCTCAACGATTCCGCCTATCTGATCTTTAAACATAGAGTTGACCATTCTTTGATACGTGGCTTCCGCATTTTTCAGACCGAACGGTATCATTCGGTAACAGTAAGTCCCTTGATCCATAACAAAGGTTGTTTTGTCTTCATCCCACCTAAACATGAAGATTTGATGGTAACCCGACTTAGCATCCAAAAATGAGTAAAGAGCAAACCCTGCTGTCGAGTCTACCAACTGATCAATACTAGGCAAGGGATAGGGGTCTTTTGGGCAAGCCTTGTTAAGGTCGGTGAAGTCCACACACATGCGGTAAGACCCATTAGCTTTCTTTACTAGAACCACATTTGCGAGCCATTCTGGGTACTGAACTTCCCGAATGACTCTTGCATCAAGCAACTTCTGAACTTCCTCCACGATGGCAATCTGCTTTTCTGGGAAATGCTTGCGTTTTCTTTGAGCAATAGGTTTTACTGAGGGATCAATGTTCAGCTTATGAACAATGATTTCAGGGTCAACACCGACCAGATCAGAAGTTTTCCATGCAAAAGCTGTGTCATGCTCACGAAGAGTCTGAACTACCCGCACTTTGACTACCGAACTCATCTCATAACCAACGGAGACATCTCCTTGAAGAAGCTGGATCTTTTCTGTATCATCCTTTGGTTCAACTAGGGGAGAGTGTAATGGGGCCTCCTGAATATCCACATGTGCAGCTTGAAAGACCCCTTTCAAAGTATTGAAGTAAGCTTGCCTAGCCAACCCTTAACTTCCTCGAGCTATGGCTACTCCCTTCAATGTGGGTATCTTCAAACAAAGATGGTAGATGCTTGGGATGGCTCCGGTCTGATAGAGGCTAGGTCGGCCCAACAGAATGTTGTAAGCGAACGGCATGGTTGCAACCATGAATTTCACCTTGACCTCCTTCGTAATATCGTCATCACCGAGCTCAACCTGGATCTCAACTGATCCCTCCAATCTAACCGTTTGATCCCCGATGCCCACCAAGGGTATACCGACAAGCTTCATCCGGCGGGGATCCATATTCATTTTGTGGAATGCATCCATGGTCATCAAGTTGACTGAACTGCCATCATCTACAAGGATACGCTTAACTCGGTAATTGTGAACGATTCCCTGAATTACCAAAGCATCGTTGTGAAGATGTTTCACATGCTTTGCATCCTCCGGAGTGAATGATATATTGCACCACGTGGAGGGGTGGGAGTCAAGCTGGGGAAGATCCTTGTGTGCAATTGAGTACACCTCTCGAACCGCTCTTTTTCTCTTGGAAGAGCTTTCTCCATCGTGACCACCCCCATGGATGACATTGATTTCACCAGCGAACTGTCTCTTGTTCTGCCCAGGTCGATCATTCCTCCTATCCTCTTTTCTATCATCTCTTCTATTATCTCTCCGGTCTTCTCTTCTACTATCTCTTCGATTAGTGTCATTATTTTGGGAGCTATCTCGAGATGACCAAATATGGCGATCAATCCCAGGTACCTGTCTCTGGATCTGCCGCTCTATCTCCTCCTTCAACTATCAACAATCCTCGGTGTCATGGCTATTATCATGATGGAACTCACAATATTTACTGTCATCCCTCTTAGCTCTTGTGAAACTGCTCATCTTGGGAGGCCATTTGATCTCCTCACCTCTTTTCTTTATCCACATCAAGACCTCTCTTCTGGAGGTTCGTAAGGGAGTATAATTTGAAGTGCAGTCTCGTCCTGACCCTCGTCTATCTGAGCCTCCCGATCTTTTTCCGGAATTGCTACCATCATTCCCATCTCTATTACTCTCGCCATCTTTCTTGGGCTGTTCTTCGGGCTCATACATGCCCTCCAAATTCCACAGACCCTCCTCTAATCTAATCTTCGTCTGTGCTATAGACATTACCTCCTGAAGGGTGGCGGGTTGGTCCTCTATCAACTGAGACCGAAGAGCTCTGCTGTGAGTACCCTGTGTTAAAGCAAGAAGAGTTGTCTTGAGGTCCAACTCCTCCACCAAGTTCACCTCCTGGTTGAACCTATCAATGAACCTGCGTAGACTCTCATCGCGCCCCTGCTTGACTAATAACAGCTCAGTGGAAACCTTCTTCTGTGGTATCTTTGTCACGAAACAAGCCAGGAAAAGCTCCAATGTTTGCTTAAAAGAGCTGATAGAGCTCGGCTTCAAACCCTGATACCATTCCTGAGCTATACCCTTCAAGGTGGTGGGGAAAAGTCTACATAAAACGTAGTCCTTGTACGTTTGTGCATTGATGGCTGTTCTGAACTTGTTGATGTGGCTCTTTGGGCATGACGTGCCATCATAATTGTCTAGACTGCTAGAAATTTTGAATTTTTCTGGGAAATCCCGAGTGGTAATGCTGCTGACCAAAGGGGATTCAGTAACTTGGTCAAAGTTGAAGCCTTTTACTTTTATTCCCATGTTCTTCAGTATATTCTTCACCTAAGCCTCAACATTGTTAATGTACAGGCTGACCTGCCTCATTATCTGAGTTCTCATCTCCATCTTCCACCTGAACGATGCTCATCCCCTTACTTCATCCGTTAACACGTGATGTGACCACTTGGACCCCCTCACTAACATCCATATTTCTGGACGGAATAGGGGCCGGGGGTGCCACGCGAAGTGGGGTAACAGTTGGCGTATGTATTGCCTTATCATCTGATGGTGGTTGTGCCTGAGACACTTGACGAAGCTGTTCCCTTAGATCTGCCATCTGCTTATTGAGATCCACATAGGCTCCATATAGATTTTGCATTGCTGTCGGATTATTAAAATTAGGAAGATTCTGACCAGCATTTGTTCCAACCCCTGGTACTGCTGCGGGCTCTTGGGTAGCAGCTTCTGCCCTAGCCCAAGCTAGAACAGCCCCTGCTCCTTGGACCAGATGACTGTGAAAAGAAACTCCACTAGGTGGTGCAGGAACTTCACTAACACTCCTTTCCGGTTGTTCCGGAAACAGATTCAAACCTAAGTTCAAATCAAAACCCTCCATCTTCGAACAATGCGCAAGATAAACTCTTGAAGAGAAAAAGAAACGACTGAATCGCTAAAGGTGTGTCCACGCTCACCGCACCAAATGATGTTTCTAAGATTCAATGAAGGAAACTATATGAGCCGTGGTTCACCTTGAAGAAGCCTAACTGGTGTGGTCCTGAAACAGAGAGAAGAGCATGGATGTTGCCTTATCAAACACTCCGATGCTTAAGTCAGGCCTTAGATCAGTCGGTATATGGAAAGGAAGAAAAATGATGAGAGCCCCAAAAATAGTAGATTCTTGGGGTATTTATAGTAAAGGATTCTTAAGAGCATCATACACGTGAATCTCTGTAACAAGAACAGTAATGACAGCTCCCCTGTAATGATGACAGTAAATGTTCACTTTCCATAATGATGACTGTAATATATATATATATATATATATATATAAAGGCCCATGCTTATCAAAGTATGTGTTGCTTGTCTGTCTGTCCCTGTCAGAGTATGAGTCATGTGTCTGTTTGTCTACACTATAAATGTGATTAGAAAGGGCGAGACCAGAACTGATCTAAGAAGCACTCCTTCAGTACCGACCTAAGTGCACTGGAAGCTAGGCACCGAGCACTGACCTCCAGGTACCGATTTGAATGTCTTGGGGTTAGCCACCGAGTGCTGACCTCCAAATCCTGCCTATCGGGTCGGGCTTATATCAGTTTTGGGCCTTCGCTTGGCCCATATGAGGAGTTCTGACCGCATGGCCCTTTTGGCTCTGACCCCTGAAGGGGCGATATCATCAAAAATAATAATTAAAATTAAGAAAAAGGGGTTCGTGTAATATGAAAAATGATTTAGGCAATTGCCATTTATTTATTTTGTAAAAAAAATTAAGGAAAATCTTAGTTTTGAAAAAAAAAATGACTCCTTTTAGTCCAAAGGTTAAAAAAACGTAAATTTTTGCAAAAATATTCTATTCTTGAACCAAAAAATATTCTATTCTTGAACCAAAGTGGATTTACTGTACTAAGTTTTCAGATATATGTGTATAATTATATACTACAATTGTGACGTGCCATCACAGTTGTAGTATATAATTATTCATATATGCGGTTAACTAAACAACTAGATTTTGACAAAATGCTAAATGCATGGTCATGGCAAAATAAGCAAAAACATGGCAAAACATTCAAAAAGCAATAGAATAATTAGATCTAATGCGAAAAAAATAAATTAATCTTAAACTATTACTTAAGCTATTACAAGAGGTATTGCAATCACTTTGATTTGCAACAATAAAAGAAAAAAAATAATAATAATACAACAAAGAATTAATCTTCATTTTCAAGCATGTTCAATGTGGGTTTATGCTGATTCATCTTCTCGCCTCTACTTTTATGCAAAAAAAAATGGGGCTCAAAATGGGCTACAACATAAAACAGAAATAGAAATAAAATAGAGAAGAAAATTGGTAAGAAAACAAAGAAAATTGGAAAAAGGGTGTTTGGGATCAACTCCAAAAGTGCATAAAAGTAGTTCAAATCCAAGGTTAAGTGGGTTTTAGATTTTCTAATGTTATGTTTTTTAATTAAGAGAAGGGGATGAAGACTAAATTAATTGAAAGAACTATTGTAGGAAACTTACCTGAACTCCGAGAGTTCGACCGGATCCGAACTGAATTATGGTGGTGTTGACACTAATAAAAGTTGAGTGAGAGAGTTTTATCCAAATTCAAATTTTGAAATGGTATCAGATCAAAGTTTTATCCTCTCTCCACCGACTTTTCTTTGCTTCGGTCAGTTTTCTATAATTTTTTCTGTTTTTACAATTCTCTTATTTTCTACTTCATTTTCTACCACTTTCTCATGAAACAAACAGTGGTAACATGGAGTGCTAACAAAGAGTTTGTTGAGGGTGAAATTGTATGGAAAATGTATCTCTGTTGGAATTAGAGCACAAATAAGAGAAGGATTCTTACCAAATCGGGAGAAATTTACACTAAACAGGAAGCTGGAGGGCTAAAAAGGAAGAAAAATGGCAGTTTTGGAGCAAACCGACTTGGGGGCGAAACATCCCTGACCAGCGGTCATGGTCAGTTACTAGAGATGACTGACGATCACCAGTGGTTCATAGTGTTTGACGGTTTCCTTTCTTCGACCAGTTCGATCTGACATGTTCGATTTGCTCTGATTTTCTTCCATTTCTCACATCGATTTCTTACTTGGTGGCCCAATTCTGAAAAACCTTTATGTTAATTTGAATAGAGTAGCAAATTTTGATATTCACGACACACCGAAAAAAAGAAAAAAAAAAGCCCAAGAAGGTAGTCTAGTGGTAAAGCACTTCTTTTCTAGGATTGAAGTCCCGGGTTCGAGGTTTATTGCAATCCCTTTCTCCAATTTCCCGCTAGTATAAGATAGATATAAGAATATCTATGTTAAAAAAAAAGAAAAAAAGGAAAAAAGAAAAAGAAAAAATAAGGATAAAGTCGCTCCAGTACATTTTGTAATGCATTAATTGAATATTTATAGGCCAAAATATAAATTACCTAAAAATATATGGATTTATTTGATGAAATAAATAAATAATATTAAAGTAATATAAAATAACATAATATTAAAGTGAGAAGAATATAAACAAGTGTTCTGATTGGTAAATGGTGCTATGAATTGAAGTGATATTATTTGGTGGGAAAAAAAAAAAAAATTGAATGGTTTTTTTTTTTTAAACATGCAAACCCAGACTTAATAATTGTTAAACAAATAAATTATCTTAAAGCTTCGGAATTGAAGAAGGAATCCAGTCCTTAAATAATGGGGCCTAATGTTATATGACCATCTCAATCACTATCAAAACCAAGATCAAACATTTTCCTTAGCAAAAACAAGTTTCCGATTTATATTAAGTAATGAGCATGCACAGTGAGGTAAGAGGTTACAATATGACTAAAACATTCCCGTTAAATCGTTTCTAAGAGGGTGCCAGACAAATAAGCCACCCAACATATATATATTCTTCCAAGTTCATCTCTGCCCGACTTTCTCTATAAAACATTGGATACAAGGAAACCAAAACAAGATTGAACATTCTCATTGAATTAATTACCTTGGAGGTTCGGCAAATGAAGCCATAGTTACACAAATATCACTTCAAACTTTGCACATGGATTGGTTTCCAAGTGTTTCTGGAAATCAGCATCCCCATTGAATTTGAATGTATATAAAGCTTGCCTCTGCGTCAGGCCTACTGGGTATATTTTGTAGACTTCGTAGTCATCTCCCCCCCTTATGCTTGCAGGTCTTTCCTCTTTCCAAACAGGTACATGTTTCATGCCCTTGAACTTCTTGAGCACTTCAAACTCCAGTGCATTTAGGGTCAAATTCCCAGACCTGCAACCGCACGTTTAATGACCATTACCATTGATCAACACTATTGTAAAACAGAATCATGTATTAGAGCAATCAAAACTCATTCCAATCAGAAAGCAACATCGGTGAGGAAAACACACCAGTACTTAAATTAGCAGTTAACAATTGAGGATACAAAGTAACTAAATCATGGAATGAAGCAGACGCACTGGTCACTACAATACTTTTCTTATGTGAAAAATAAATTTTGGAGCAGCCACTGAAACTTTTGCTTCTCTGTTTTGAGCTGCAAATTCATTTTTTGTCATATTCGGTACTTCCATTTCATGACAAATACAATAATGGTAATACACCAATAACTACAAAGTGCATTGTTTTGAAAAAAAGTTGACAACTTCAATGGAACAGAAATGAGCTTTTCTTATACCATCAGTAACTTAATTGATGCAAAAGCAGAAATAATGTGGGCACAAGCAGAAATGAGCTTTAACTCTTCTGTATTTAAATCTTATTTTTATGTATTTCTCACAATTTTAATTTTGCAGCTTTAGTTTTCCTTTATATGTCCGCCACATAAGAAGCAATTTGAAGAAATAATGTGGCAAGTCTCTAATATACTAAATGAGTTTAAGGGTAATAGGATGTTATTTCCTTTACTTATTTATCAGGACATATGCATACCTGCCAGGCACATAGCATTTATAAGGAAATATGTGCAGCTATTTATATATGCTATTCTTTTTTTTTTTTTTGTGAGAAAATTTACACAATCAAATGTTCAATCTCTTGATTCTGGCACTTATGACAGATGAGCTTACCTCAAGAAAATGGATACCGTCTCAAACCTTCCTCTTTCTCTAACATATAAATGATACACAGTTGCTAACCCTCTGTTGCACTTGCAGGGGCGTTTTTGGAACTCTGGGCTTTGTTCTTCTTTTTCCCGAATCATAGTTGCCAAGTGAATGCAAAGACGACACGATGAGTGTACAGCCGCCATATCAACTAGGGCCTTGAAAGAATCTGATGGGCCCTCATATTTCCACCTGATTAATGGACATCTCTTCATGAGGGAAAAATTGGAAAACAACAATATATCCACAATTCATACCCAAAAGAATAACAATAGAATTCTGACTATAATCAACCATTGGATTCACATATCAGCTTTGCTAATCCAACTGTTGTGCACCTTAATGATTGATTGTAAGCATCAGGATTTTCTGCAAGGTACTTCATAGATTTTGCAACCGACTCAGCATCTTCCAGGTTCCTGATATGTAAAACTGAACCAAGAGCGGGGGCAAAATCTTGAATATTTGGAGCACCCACGACCACAGGTATGGAACCTAAAAGCCATAACAGTTAGCAACGGGTAATTTAAAATTCCCATGTTATCTCATTACCTTTGTCCTAGAATAAGTGTCTCATTTGCACTTTTTTTACTATTAAGAAAAAGTATTAAAAATGTTGGAATTATCAAATTTAGTAGATAAAAAGACTAATATACCCTTAATTTAAAATGTCAGTATTTATTATGCACATGGAGTACCTTTTATTATGCGAAGGATAGAAAAGGAAAATCACTAATTAATTTTGTTACAATCTAAGAATGGGACACTTATTATGGGACAAAAAAAATAGCAATTGGAAAACTTATTCTGAGACGGAGAGAGTATCTTTTTATTTCCCTCTTGGAGACATTGTACATATTTTAAACCACATTTTGTTAGATCCAAAATTAAAGAATATGTAAATTGATTAAGCCCGAGTTGTGATGCCCAAAATTAAAAAATGTGTATGGCTCAAGAAGACAGAGTGAGAGGGAATCCTCATACCAGCAACAAGAGATTGGAAGAATTTTTCAGTAACATAATCCTCCTCATTTGAGTTCTCAAAAGCCAAGCTAAATTTATAGTGTTTAAGAGCCTCTACTTTGTCCACTGCAAAACAGAATTTGTAATGAGCAAAACAAATAATATATACAAACATAACTGATGCTATATGGTGGTCTGCAACAAAACCAACAGCCAAACCACACCTTTTCTAACCAATATTGCATTATGCACATAATTGAACCAAACTGAAATATTTTTGCATAGAATTAGGCTTACTTTTCTGTACCAAACTAAAAGAAAAAGATCAGTTCCCTAGAACCATCAGTTTGTCCACTAAAACAAATAAAACCAATAAACCGTAATAACCATAAAACAAATATTTTTGTCCACTTCAGTTTTTCCATTAAAACTAAAATCATTGGATTAAGGAATGAACTCACATTATCTAGAACTAGAACAGCAGCCAATTTCATATAGCATAAAAGGGTAGAAATCCCAATAAACAACATATCCAAAGGTGGCCAATAAATGTGCACCACCTTTTAAGTCAACACTAAAGGAGAAAAAAAAAATATTACACCCAAGACACTCTTGAGATAGATAAGAAATAAAAGAGCCTAGCCAAGAAGGAATGGATTCTCATTAAGGAGAATCTAGCCCTCAATAAGTAGATAATTGAAGAGCCAGGTAACTGAGATGGCTTTTCCAAGCATAAAATAGATTGGCACATCGAAGTTACCAAAATTAGACAGAAAGAAATACATGTATCATTTTTAAACCCTTTGAACAAATGCAAAAAGAACCGAACAATCAAAACATGGAATTGTAGCTCTAGAAGAACTGAAAACTGAAGATTGGACAGAGAAGACATCAAATCCTCGAACAGGCAGAAATAAAAGAACAACCCATTGGATAGCCTGCTAAATCTACCACCAACATGTGAACCAAAATCTTACCCATGAAGATGCATGCCTATGACATGAAAAACACCACAGAAATAAAGCCTAGTCGTTGGCTCTTCAGCTGCCCGAGGCCCAGAGGTACAAATTTCATGTGCTCTAGCACAGCCATGAATTCTTTGGGGAGGCAGATTTTGAGGGTAAAATACAAAAATATATAGAAGTAAAAGGACCAATAAAAAATTTCTTGTCAAAGGGCCATTAGCATTGCTGCTATATAGGCCACTTATGTTTTGGAAATTTGGACGGATTGTTTACTTCTAAATTTAATCCACCATATTACAAGTTAAATATAGCAAAGTAAACACCAGAGCAGACTCAGAATTAGAAACCGTACAGATGTGTTTATTTTAAGCCTCAAAAAAGAAGGAAACATAACTAACATGCACAAAACTAATTGGCTTGTTAGGCAAAGGGAAACATCCATGTCTAATGTGCATAAAACTCCACCTTTTGCCAAGACAATACAAGCAAACTCAGAATAAAAAATTATATTAATTTTTCCTTCCATGCCTCAAAAGAAAATGAAACATGTATATATATTAACTTTGCAAACTAGCAATTGTTTGACATGCGTTGCACGTGTTCACTCGTGTTAGATATTCGTTTTAATATTCTAACATTTTTAAATTTTTTATTTAATTTTTTAGTTATTGGCATAATTAATTGTTCACATAAAAGAAAAAAAATAATAAACATGCAATTAGTATAGATGTCCTTGAGGTTTTACATAAGAGCTGAAATGTACAATGAATGAGGGTCTAATAAGTGTATCTAGATCTATGTCCGTTTCAGATTAGTTCTCTTAGATTTTGAAGTTTTAGTCCCACTTTGATAGACGTTTTAGTTCTCCTTGGTTTGGAGTTTAGTTCTACAGATGTTCTATTTACTCATATTATTTTATTTATAGAAATGGGTTCAATACGAGGTGCAAATTTATTCATTATATTGGAGCATGAATTTGAAGCTGACATTTGTTGAAAGACTCAAGCGTCGACCAGTGGTTATTCATTGCCACTGAAAAAGACCAGAAAGTTGAATAGTGGGCTCAAATTGCCACCGAGTGGAGCTAATTGAAATGTTTCAAATTCATGTAATGTTTTCAATTTACATCGCAACTTTGTACTCTTTCTAATTAATGAAATATCTATTTTCTAAAAGAAATAATAATATGAATTATTATTAAGTTGTTTTAGAAAAAAGATAAATGTTTTTCTGATTATCTAATAAGATATTTTAATGTCGTCCAATTATCCTATAAAGATATTTTTATACAATACTCCCTTTGTTTGGTTTATATAGAGAAAAGAAGAAAAAGTTATATTTTAAGATAAGCCAATGAATTGTCCTTAATTATAGTAAGAGTTCACGGAGAAATCAACTTGATTTTGTGGTTTCAGATCAATGTGTTGATATCAAATTGCATTAAGGACATTATAATAATTTTACTCATTCCTACTTTCTTTAAACGAAAATTTCTTTATGTAAATTGAATGCCAAAATCAGAAATGTTCTCCAAGTAAATCGAACGGAGGGAGTATAACTTATATCCACAGAATTTGAACTATAATAGGAAATCAAATATTAATAGCATTCTTCAAAATAGAAAATTAAATATCAATAGTATTAATTAATTAATTAAAGAATTTTGAAGAGACAATTTTATCTTCAAAGAACTAAATTTTATAGGGATATTTTAAGCAAATCAAAATGACATCCACTCATTCTCACATTAATATATACTATAGATATGCCAACATACAATGACCAACATAGTGTTTCAGAATTGAAAGTTTCGGTTTCGATGTAACAAGTGGTACATATAAAATTATGAATCACATGTGGACATAGTTACTGCCACTCCACCTTAATAGACAATATAAGAACTTGAACAGCCAATGATGACAATAAATCAACACGTCTAAGGGGAAAACTTGCTCCAGAAACAACAACAACAACAACAACAAGCCTTAGTCCCAAACAAGTTGGGGTCAGCTGTATGGATCCTCTAACGGTTAAGCTCTCAAAACAGATAATAAAGAAGAAAGCCTAAGAAATACAAGAGTTTTTAACACGATCCTTAGATATTATCCACGACATGGATTTTACGTCTCCATTCAAGCCTATTATGAATCAAATCCGCGTCGATATCCAAGGCTCGTAGATCTCTAGATATTACTTCTTTCCATATTGTCTTAGGTCTTCCCCTACCCCTCTTGGCCCCCTCGACTACCAAATTCTCACATTTACGCACTGCCGCATGCGGGGGCCTCCTTAGGACATGACCATACCATCGAAGTCGACCTTCTCTCACTTTATCACTAATTTCTGCAACGGGTGAAAATGGTGTAATTGGTTCTATTTATTTGTGTGTGCAGAGGTTACATGGCTCCAGAATATGCAATGAGGGGTTACTTGACGGATAAAGCAGACGTTTATAGTTTTGGAGTTGTTGCTTTGGAAATTGTGAGCGGGAAAAGCATCA
>CATIWJ010061769.1:0-12806 GCA_949640765.1 Croton laevigatus | reverse complement strand
TCCTCCTAGTCTCACTGCAAGCAGCCCAATCTGAGTCTGAAAAGGCTTTTAGTTGCAGATCATTGTTTGCTGGAAAGAGTAGGCCTTGACCAATAGTCCCTTTCAAATATCTAAAAACTCTATGAATAGCTTGCATGTGGAAAGCAGTTGGCTTATCCAAATGTTGTGATAGTTGCTGCACTACAAAAGATAAATCAGGCCTAGTATTTGTTAAGTACAATAGTTTTCCTATTATTTTCCTATATTCAGTGACATCTTGCAAAACAGGTTCTTTATTAAAATCTATGTCAGATAATTTTATAGTTATAGGTGTTGTAGCTGGTTTACAATCCAAGAAATTGTATTCTGTTAATAAATCTAGTGTATACTTTCTTTGACAAAAATTTATTCCATCTCTAGACCTAGCTATTTTAAAACCAAGAAAATATTTCAAAGTGCCTAGATTTTTAATTTTAAACCCAGCATGCAAATATTCTTTTATATGCTCAATTTCAACACAACTATCACTAGCAATAATAACATCATCCACATATACTAACAAAGCAATGAAAGAAGAATTGGTCTTTTTAACAAAAAGTGAAGAATCATAATGTGCTTGTGTGAATCCCTGTGAAATTAAAGCAGAAGTTAACTTAGCATTCCACTGCTTACTAGCCTGTTTTAAACCATATGATGATTTTGTTAGTTTACAAACAGGTCTAGAAATGTAATTTAGTTGATTAGGCAACTTATAACCATGTGGCAAGTCCATGTACACTTCCTCATGCAAATCACTATGTAAAAATGCATTATTAATATCTAATTGTTCAAAAAACCAATTTTTATATGCCATTTAGCAAGTCAAACAACAACATAGAAATACAGAGCAAGCATCTTTTGTTTCGTTCCTATTATTTATATTGTATTCTATTTTAGGACATTTGGAACGGATAAATTTAAAGGCTCCAACTACAAGATGATAAAAGAGAATTGATGCTTACTCCTTAGGCATTTTCGCGCATAGACAAACAATAGTCAAACGATGGATGCAGCCACATCTATCCAAATACTGACAAACATAGCTCATTCCTCATTGAAAATTCAATCTTCAATTTTGAGACATGGCAGTTGTCAAACACAATTTTGTTGCATACTAAAGCATGATAAAGGAGTAAGTTGCAGTGGAAGTCAAAGCAATGAAATTTTAACTGAAGCTACTGAATTTTTTTTTTATATAATAATTAAGAGTATGTTAAATGGGTTTGCCCAACGGGTTGGCCCATTTAATCGAAAAAATTTTAGGGTTAGGTTTATACTTTTAGCCCGAAGTATGAATTACATCGAAAAAAGTTCGAACCGTTTAGCCCCGTTAGGGTTAGCCTGAAAACCGTTAGGGCTAATCCGTTAGGCCGTTGAAAATACATAATTAAATTTAAAATTTTATTAATATATTAATTAGAGAAGTGCCTTTGTAAAAAAAAAAAATTAGAATAGAGAGGGTTTTGAGTAGAAGTTTGGGCTTAGGTTTTACAAAAAAAAAAAATAAATAAAAGAGAGTGGATTTTTATTTTAAGGTGTGCCGTCAGAATAGGAAAAGAGAAGGGAAGAGAAAATAGAGGATTTGATTGGTGATTTTTGGTTTACGGAATTGTGAAAAAAATTGGGATTTGGTGTGTGTAGGGAAATGGTGAAAAGAAATATATATATTTTAAGGGCTTTAGGAACTGTTGGTGGAAGAGAAAGTAAGTGACGGAAGGTTTTAATTGAGTGTTATTTTGGTTAAAGAAAGAGTAGTTATACAAACTTCTTCTTTCGTCTTCTTTCTATTCCTTCATTGTTGTTGATTCCTGTAATCTGGTAAGTTAAATGTATAGCAGTTTCACATATCTCTAATTTTATAGTTTTGATTGAAATTTTAGCCTTCCTACCGTTCATTTAATTTAGATATTTGATTGCAAATTTTTTGGCCCTAGAAAGTTGGATTAATTTATGAATATTTAGTGTGAATGGAAGTGCTAATTTTTTATGCAGGCATAAATTTTTTAATTTGTGAATATTTTAGTGCAACTTTTTTTATAAATATTTTAACTATACTTTAGTGTAAACTTTTTATTACATATGAATATTTTAGTTAAAACTTTCTTTAGATTTTTTAGTGCATGTTTTAAATTATGTAATAGATAGTGGCAAATTTTTTGAAAAAAGAAAATTAATAGTGATCCATTTAAATCGAGGCCCGATAGAATTAGGGTTAGATCTATAAATTGTCG
The DNA here is from genome assembly GCA_949640765.1 of Croton laevigatus. Lineage (NCBI taxonomy): Eukaryota > Viridiplantae > Streptophyta > Magnoliopsida > Malpighiales > Euphorbiaceae > Croton > Croton laevigatus. Next base: position 10,557 of record CATIWJ010061769.1, on the reverse strand, counting down.
GTTCGTTTAAATTAAACCGAAAAATAGCCCGAACGTTTAACCCGAAGCCCGTCAGGGGCAACCTATTTAACATCTATCTAACCACATAATATCTGACCTCATCCAAGAGTCTATTATTCTACCATATAGGACATTCATTGTCCTTAAATGATAGAGTATTTTAATAAATAAAAAGCATATAAAGAAGCTATACAGCAGTAAATTGGTAAGTGCAGGGAGGTATTAGAGAGTTGCAGAGACCTCATGACAGTAACGCTCAAAATGGTACGAAATCTCCGCTGCCCTCCAAGATCCCAGAGGTTTATTGTCACATTACCTTTGGTAACTTCTATCATGTTGAATCCAACCTGGTTTCAAAAGTATAAGGAATTCCTTCTAAGAAATATTTTAATTATAATGAATGATTTATTGAGTTTTGTTCAAGAAAAAGATACCTACAGTTGGAGTCATATCCTCACTGTACCCTCCTGTCTGAAAAAAAAAAAAAAAACAAATGTCAAGAGAAAATCACTAACTTACACCAAGGAAAAAAAAACCACATCAAATGTTTGCACTCATATAGCAACGTCATTAACAAAGGGATGTCTTTCCTGCGTTCTGAAGGCCTACAAGGGAAAGCTCCATTCTTGTTTAAAGAACAAACTGAATGACTTGCTTCAAACATCCAACAGCAGAATATATGTATCTTCCCAGTTCAAAGATAAATTAACAATAAATTTGCATTTATAAAGTGGAAAGAACCAATAGATCAAAATCCTAGACTTTGCCAGTTACAGAAAGATCAAACATACTTTATATAAGATTATAAAATATGAGATCGCAATTTCAATCTTCACTCCTAATTTGGTACACATTTAAATTTCAATTGAATCTCATAATCAACTTCACAAAGCTCATTCAATTGGTCAATTGAAATATTTTTTATAAAGAATTAACCTTGAATAAAATCTAGTTTCATATAAATTTATAAGAACCTTAAAATAATTAAAAATATTAAAGCATTAAAAGTTTAAAACTTACCTTTGATAATCAAAGCAGCCGGTCACACGAATCTGGCAGCAGCACCGGCGGCGGCAAGCAAGGCGGTGGTGCCCTTCAACTAAATTCACGTTTTGGTTCTGCCCTTCTACTTCAAAATAACCAAGCAAGAGTTTTGAAGAACAATAACAGGAAGAAGAAGGGAACATTGTTATGTATTTTTTTTTTTTTTTTAAAATTAAAACGAGGTAGTTTTGATATCTGGAAAGAAAAAAAAAAACTTTAATGAAATGGTGTGTTTCATTTTATAATCAAAAGCTTCTTCTTTTCTTCCTTTCTTTCTTTCTCTCTTTTCTTTCTTCTTCTTCTTCTTCTTCTTCCTCTTCTTTCTTTCAGACTTCTGGCGACCATTGCTCCCCTCTGCAAATTCCGGCACATCTAAGATTCTCATTTTTTCTTCCAAAACTCCATGGAGCCCAACGCCTACAATAGCTTCTACGTGGCTCTGTCCTGGTGGCGTTATTTAAAGGCCCAAACTATAATTTTGAATACTCTTTTTTATATATATTTTAAAATCAAGGACTAGAATTGAAATTTTTCATTGTTTTCTCCAATGAACACTGATTCTCAGTTCATCAAGGATCAATTACTGCTCCTAGTTTTCCGACTCACCAAAGGATGACCAAATTAAATACTAAGCAAATAATATGTATGCGAATGCAATGCATACAGTGGCAGTTTCAAGATAATTTTTATGAGCTCAAAATTAAATAACTATATAAAATTGACTTTTTTATTTTTTTTCTTTTTTTTGATATTTCTTTTTTTTTAATCATTTTACTCACGCACCCAAAGAGAGGATTTTTGATAAAATGTGACATTGAACCGAGATTTCTTAGCCTCTACTCCTAAATTTCTTCCACTAGGCCCATTCCCCACCCTTTTGATATTTTCTATTGGGTCAAAGGAAAAAAAAAATCTTATAAATTTATAGATCTACAAGAAAAAATTAGACTCACTTGACCCTACTTTTGTGCATGTAGGTCCGCCTCTCTGATTGCATACGGTGCAAATATGCACAAGTTAAAATTTGGGGTTCATTTAGTAGTTTATTTATTCTCAAGTCATTATTGAGTCCCTAAATGCTAAATTTAACGTACGAGTCGAACTCCTGTATCGCTTTTACTGCCCTAATCGTTAGTCATTAGTTGAACTTCTCAAATTTAAGCTTTTACTACTGTAATCATTAGTCATCAGTGAATTAACACTATTTAGTCCTTAAATTTTAGACAAAGCAACTATTGAGGAACTTGGTTTTTATTAACTCATTAGAAAGTCCTTCATAATTGAATAAAGTGATTAAAATACCCTTCCATCCAATTAAGGTGTTAATTGAAATAAAAAAGACCAATATATCCTTCAACTTAGTAACACCAAATCAAAGAAACCCAACAGTGGAAATCCAGAAATCATTACACAAATCTCGTATACACTACCAACATTTAAGTGACGAACAATAAAAAAGCATTACCCTTTGCTTATTGAAAATTTATATTTATTCCAATTATATTGAAGTGCCAACGAGTTACAACCAGTAAATGAAATACATTAAAGAGCATTTCTATACTTCTCGATCGAGAAGTTCGAGAATCAGCCGGTTTTTTTTTTCAGACTCGCAAAGTAGATTGTCTGTACTAGAACCCAAGATCAATTTCAAGGGCGGCAGTTCACAGAAATCGATCATGTATATCTGACTATAAAATTCAACGGTCTCGATAGTTTCATATTTAATTTTAGAATACAGAGTTGAATTCTGCGAGCTGTGAACTACTGAAATTGATCTTGAAACAAATATAAACAATCTAGCATTCGAGTCAAAAAAAAAAATTACAAACAAATTGCTTCGAGATCATATTTAATTTTAGAATACAGAGTTGAATTCTGCGAGTTGTAAACTACTGAAATTGATCTTGAAACAAATATAAACAATCTAGCATTCGAGTCAAAAAAAAAAAATTACAAACAAATTGCTTCGAGACCGTCTCGAAGCAATTTGTTTGTAACTCGAAGCGAGAAGAATATCATTTCTCTACTTTAAATACTAAAGAAAGAAAGATAACGTGGAAAAGCATGATTTAAAAGTAAAGTGTTCTTAGGTTAGACAAAAGAAGAAAGAACATTTATTTGAATCAAAATTTTATTTATTCGGTTAGACTCCATTTCAGCAAAAGTCATGATTCTTACATATGTCCAACTTTCAGCGTTAGGTGTTTCAGGTAAATGTACAATGAATTTCTCTTTGAATCAAATTGTGTATGGCAACTTCCCATGGGATCACCTTCTAAAGCTTTATCCTTTGTAATTCGCAGTTTGCCTTTCATTAATATAATGTTGGCTTATAAAAAAAAATCGTTCAAATGTGAAAAGCCTTCTATATATCAAAACCAAATCCAATATTGTCTAAATGTCTAAACCATTCAATATGCTTGAACTAGCACAACAATGTTCCAGAAACTTTCTCTGCACAGTCTTGTCTATTCTATTCTCTCAAAAGCTATCTTTTTAATATTTGAGACTGGAACATATAAATAATTAGGGAAATTAATGATTCTATTGGGAATAGCTGAATTTTTTTTTTTTCACCTAATTAGCTAGAAAATTTTTTTCTATGGATTTTTAAAATTTGGAAGCCCTAAAAAAATGGAACCTATTGCCAATGTTCTGCTTATACATGACTATCTACGGGCCTAAGGTGGATTGAAGTTGAAGATTTCGTCGGTAATTCTCACAGGGAAACTAGGATTGCCAGAATTTTTGCCAACACATCATCGGAAAAAGCAAGTGTTGGAATACGCCATTCATAAACTTGTTGGAAACTTAACATAAAATATTTTGATTTTATTAAAATTTCTTGTTAGTTTCATATACATTTATAAACTTGTTGAAAACTTAATATAAAATAGTTTGATTTATTAGATGTTTTTTTTTTCCCAGTTTCATTTATCTTTCATAAACTCCCTAAAACAAATATACCTTCATAGCCATGCTGTAAACTGATTGTAAACTAAGTCTTGTTTTGCTCTAGAAATTTATCTTTTTGGCAATTAATATTTAATTTTTTTGACCTTATAAGTCACAAATGACATATTTTGTTAATAAAATCATATTTTAACTATTTTGCAGAGTTAATATTTTTTTAGCCCATTGTAAAAGAACCCCTAGATATATGTTTCAAGTCTCTATCATTTGCTAAGTCTATTATCTTGAATACAGTGTTGAAATTAATGATTTATATTATTTATATTTGCAACTTGAGCAATCTAAAATAAACACCCTTGGTAATGAATTTCACATCCACGTTTTCCTAAGAAGCTCATTTCATAAGCTCGCTCCAGGATGAAGTAGCTTATTTACAGAAGATGAAAGCTGCATTTTTTGGCTAGACAATCAAGAACCAAAATCAGTAGTATATGTGAGTTTTGGTAGTTTGAATTTACTCAAAGAAAGTGATATTATAGAAATAGCTTAGAGCATCCTCAACCGTGGAGTCAAGAACGCTAACATAGACAATAAACATGAGGACATTTGACTTTAACTGGCTGTAGAAATTTTGGAGGACAGGGTGTGTGTTAAGAGCTCCGAAATGTGAAAGCAAAAAATTTTGTGCTGTTGAAATTAAATTAGAAGGAATCCGATAGAAGTGATAACTGCGTAATTGAAACTTTAAAAATTTTTATTAACTTGTTTTGCCGTGTGAATTTCTTTTAAATTCTCAAAACTTCTGTCGTTCTATCCCGTAGGAGTTGAGACCCCATCGTTGCCTCAGTCATGTTATCAAAGGTTCTAGGCAATGTCTATTATTTTCAATTTGGATTCGAAGGAATTGACTGGGGGCAAATTCATAATTTGATAAACTTTTAATTAAGAGCTAAATAAGTTGTTGATTTATGTCCTATTTCGAATTTTGGTTATTAATATTTGGTTTCTTGCTAAATTATTTAATTTATTAAATTCAATTGAGTTCATTTTATCTAATTTATATTTTTTAGAATTATTAAATTTTAATTATTGTGATAAATTAAACTTATGCTTATTTAATTTACTTATTTTAAAATTTTATTCATTCAAATTCTTATGTATTTGAAAATGGAAAAGTGTTTTTTTTTTTAACTGAATAGCGCCAAAACTTATACGGCTTTTATTTGGGTACTCAAGCCTTGGTTTTTTTTTTTGGTTGACTGCAAAATTCGAAGAGATTTCATTAATCAAGATCTTGCAAAAGCAAGTTTTTACAATCTCAGAGGGAGGGGAATTGACAAAGAGAGACGGAATAGTGGAATTTAGCCCTATAGCTCCTAAAGCATGAGCAACTTTATTTGCGCTATGACAAACAAAAGAAAAAGTACAATTGGCAAAGGAGGATGCCAATTATTTACAATCATCAATGACCAAACCCAAAACTGAATAATCAACCACACCCTAACCTTTGAGTGCTTGAATAATAGTTACGAATCTCCCTCTAATGAAATTGACATGGTAAAGAACTTCAACTAGCTTAGTGCTTAATGACATGACATGGCTTCAGCTACCGTAGGATCCAATCGCCCCTAAAAACAAGCTATACAATCCACCACAAAATGTCCTGCTTCATCTCTGACAACACAACCAAATCCAACCATATTCCGGTGAACATCGACGGATGCATCAAAATTGCATTTCCATCCCACTCTTGCCGGTTCCCATCGTGTTCGGAAAGAAGGAGAAGCAGTGGATGAGTGATCTTGAGCATTTCTCCATTCTTGAACCATTCGAGACCCATTGATGACTATGTTCAAGGGGTGAAAAGACTTATGATTCCATACGACTTGATTACGGCATACCAAAGATACCACGCAATACTAGCCACTACCCCAGCTGTCTCAAGACCAAATGAGCTAATCACATCACTTCACCATTCCGCCACATTACTTGCCGAGCTTGAGAAGGCCGAACCCAGAGGAGAGGCACTCCAAACCCGTCTTGCAAACTCACAATCCACTAAGCTGTGAAAAGTAGTTTCTTCATGCATATGACACCAAGGGCAAAGACCTGCAATTTCAACCTTTCTGTTACGTAAATTGGATAAAAAAGGCAGAACATTAAGAAAAGCCCTCTACATAAGGAACCTAAACTTCTTTGGAACCATAAAATCCCAAACAACATTCCACCGGTACTGTTGAAAATTTAAATTTGGGGGACAGCTTTTGTGACATGAGCCAATAGTATGCTGACTTCACTATATATCTCCCCTTCTTGTCAAATTTCCAGATGAGCTTATCTTCCACAAGCCGATTTGATAACGGGATGGCAGCAATCAATTGAACATCTTCAACATTAAATACATCTATAAGTACATCAACATCCCACGCCAACTCCTCTACATTCACTTGGAATAGACAACTACTGACACTTGAAGCTCTGGTGCTGCAGGTTCCGATGAAGGCCAACCCGACAAAGTAGAAAGCCAAGGGTGCCCCCAGATTTTTATGCTTCAGCCGTCCCCTACCAGATAGAAACAAACAGCCCTGCTGCAATAGAGATTTGGTTGCTAATAAATTGGTCCGAATAAAGCTAGGAGAGGAGCTCCTACTTGCACCAAAAAATCAGAAGTGGGATAATACCGAGCACGATATAAACGTGCCACTAAACAATTAGGTTGGGTCACCAAACACCAAGACTGTTTTGCAAGGAGTGCTAGATTAAATTCATGGAAATTTCAAAAATGTAAGCCACCCCACTCCTTCTGTTGACATAAATGCTCCTAGGCCCTCCATTTAATTCCGCTTCCCTACCAAAAGTTATTCAACATATACTCCAATTTTTGACATATAGATCTGGGTACTAAAAACACACTCATCACATAAAAAGGCATAGTTTGGGCAACCAATTTAATGACAACCGCTTTCCCCGCTTGAGAGAGTTTCCTTACTTTCCACCCTTAAATTTTTCTTCACATCCGATCCATATGAAAACTAAACACATACACCTTTTTACGTCCGATATAGGACGGCAAGCCCAGATAATTACCCACAAAATCAATTTCATGCATACCCAACACATCACAAATATTCATGCACGTAGAACACATTGGGGCTGTAAACAATTATGGATTTCGAGAAATTAATACATTGACCCGAAGTATCATGACTAGCTATCATCTGCAAAAAAGAGATGAGAAATTACTAGAGCTTGCGGATAAATCCAACATCCATGAAGTTGCCTCTCTCTGTCTAATCGAGCCAAACAACCCTTCCATACATAGAATAAAAAGATATAGAGATAGGGGATCTCCCTGCTTGAGCACTCTCTATGGAGAAAAAACTGGAAAAATTCTGTAGGTCCCTTGGGGGCAACTAAGAGGGGGGGTGAATTAGTTGGCTAAAAAAAATTTCGGTTAAGGTGCGGAAGTTGGTGGATTAAAAGGATAGGTTGATGAACAAGAGATTTATAATGGTTCGGCTACAAATCAAGCCTACATCCACTTCTCTAATTCTAGAAAGAATTGGGTTCCACTATTCTTCAATAAGAATACAAGAGAGGTTTTGCAAGTTTACCTCAAACTTAGAGTTTATAGCTAACTCTCAACTTTATAATCTTGAGTTTAAAGCTCACTCAAAAAACTATCTAAACATTCATATGTTGAGTTTAAGGATTTCTTAACAAACACTCACATCAAAGATGTTGAGTTTATAGCTCACTCAACAAACTATTACAAAGAAATACATTTTAATGAAAAAGAGAGTGAAAGATGAAGAAATGAAAAGAAGGTTGTAAAACAATGAAGCACTTGTTCTTAGTAGTTGATTCAACCTTCAAATGGCTATATCAATTGGTATTTATACCCACAAGTGAAAATATAGCCGTTGCTCCATAAAGTTGAAGTTTGACAGAAAAAAGTAAGGCGTCTCGTGCGAGATCAACCCTGTCTCATGCGAAACTACTCATAAGAAATTTTCAACGGATATATAACGGCTATCTGAATATTTTAATATCCTAGCCGTTGAGCCCGTTTTAAAGCGTCTCGTGCGAGATGCCTTTGGTCTCGTGTGAGACGAGGCAGTTATGAAGATCAGACAATTAGTCTCGTGCGAGATGAACTCTACTGGGGTGAGTTGAATGTTGGTCTCGTGCGAGATAGATGCTGTCTCGTGCGAGTTTAGATCATTTTCTGAAATTGTGGCAGAAGACATTTTTGTAGCCACGGATATTAGCTTTCCATAGCCTTTTGAATCACCTCATTTGGACTTATAAATCAAAAGTTATGGCCAAAATACTAACAGGTGCGCAGTGCAGAAATTTCGGGTTTCTCGTGAGAAATTGCAATCTATCTTCAAAAACTTCAATTCTTTTGCAAGTTTAACTTTTCATCTTCACTTGTGATGGTTCATACTTGCTGGAGCTATACTTAAACACTTGAAATAACATTAGTAAATCACAAATTCAAGTAAGTTTGTCAAATATTCAAAACCAAGGGATTTTGGCATCCTACGTCAACAAATTCCTTCATTATGTGTAATTTGGTACTGAACCATGCCCACACACTGCATTATTAAATTCTCAAACACAGAAGGAAAATTCATCTTATACAAAACTACCTCCAAATATGGCATTCAATGTGGTCATAAGCCTTGGACATGTCAACTTTCAGAGCAGCCAACCAGTCACCCCTAGTTTTTTTATTTTTCAAAAAATGTCCGACCTTAAAAGCTATCATTATATTATCCATAATAGATTTATTAGGAAAAAAAGCACTTTGAGAATCCAAAACCACTGAGTGCAAGACAACTTTTAATCTATTCGTAATAGCCTTAGTCATGATTTTGAAAATAACATTACAAAGTGCAATAGGTCTCAAGTCCCTAACACCCTCAGGAACTAATTTCTTTGGTATAAGAACAATATGCATTAAATTAAGATCAGGTGGAAAAGTTTCCAAATTTAAATAATTCACACAAAAATTAGAAACTTCCTTACCAATATCAGGCCAATATCTCTAATAAAAACTGGGGTTAAATCCATCCGAACCTGAAGCTTTATAGGGATGCATAGAAAAGAGAGCTTTCTCCACCTCCTCACCTGTATATGGATGAATTAAAAAGACTACTTGCTCTCCTAAAATTGATGTCTGAAGACAGTCCACCACATCATTCAAAATGTAGCCCTTAGACGCAAATAAAGTCACAAAAAAAAATTGTGTATTAGCTCGGCCAGCCTTGTACCCCATCCCTTCCATTCACCATCCTCCCCTTTAAGCCTTCGAAAGTTATTTTTCCTCTGTTTATAGGAAGTCGACTGATGAAAATAATGTAAATTAGAATCCCCTTCCTTCAACTATAATTGCTTAGAACGTTGCCTCCAATAAGTCTCCTGCTCCAATCGATTGGAATTCAGTTCCTGATTAGCACTTAATTCCTGAATTGAGAATGCATCTCTTCGTCCTCAACTTAAATCTGTTCCGATGGTGCATACCCCAACTTTCTAGCTCTGATGAACATTTCTGCAGTTTATGAAGGAAACCAAGTCCATTATTATGCTCCCACACATTTTTAACTATTTTATGACATTAATCCTTTCTATTCCACACATTTTCATACTGAAACCTCCGTGGAACATGTTAGGCAGTACCAGAGAGCCTAAGAATAAGAGCACTATGATCAGACTGGGTTGAGTGGACATTTAAAACTGATGCTATCGAAAATAAAGAGAACCAATCATGTGTTGCTAGTACCCTATCAAGCTTTTCCTCCATCCATATAGTTCCATTTAAAAATTGGGTCCACGTATATTGATATCCCTCCATTGGGACTTCTAAAAGATTACAGGAGGTAACAACTTCATTAAAACCTTTCAAAAAAAAAAAACCGAGGCTGTCGTCGTCCCCCCATCTTCTCAAACTCACAAAGCATGTCATTGAAATCCCCCATAAGACACTATGGAACTCTTGAAATTATATAAAGATCCTTCATACATTGCCAAGAATGTTGATTCCTAGATCGTTCTGAGAACCCGTAAAAACTTGTAAACCGCCACACACCTAAGTCCCCATCATGTACCCAAACATCAATAAAATTAGCACCATACTTTGACAATGTAATGTTAACATCCAGCCCCCAAAAGATAGCTATACCACCTCCCCCTCTCACACTGTCAACAGAAAAAGCATTGCGGAATGCCAACTTTCTCTTCACCCCTTCAATACCTGCTTGGTTAATCACTGTTTCCAACAAAAAAAACCACATATGGCCTATAAAGTTGCACTAGCTCCTGCAACTCTTGAACTTTATCAGGATTGGCCAAACCCTGAAAGTTCCAACTCAAGCAAATCATAGCTGCCGTCGGGCCTCAACGAGGCCGGCTGATATTGAATTATTGTCATTATAAACTACTTCCATCCCTACATGTAACACCCTAATTTTTAAATATCAGTTTTTAATTAAAAAGATTAATCTGAAATATAAATTTATTTTAAGGAGTATTTTAGAAGTTTAAATTCATAGTTATTTTGGTAAATGATAAAATAGTATGAGGGCAGTATAGTCC
>CATIWJ010061730.1:0-31970 GCA_949640765.1 Croton laevigatus | reverse complement strand
GGATTCGAAGTTTGGGAATACATTGGAAAATCGCTTTTAGCAATTCTCAATAACCCAATGGGATTTACAAAATTACATGAGAATAATTCTTCTTCTTGTGATTCTAAGGACTCCTTAGGAATGAAATTTTTACTTTTTTCATAACTAATATTTGAAGGAGTCCTAGAAATGGATTCTCTCAAGGCATTATCACCCCTTATTAGACCATCAAAATATGGATTATCTCTAGCACGCAAGTGTATCTCCTGAACACCAATAAGAAAAAAATAAATAAAAGATGTAAACTAGAAATATGAGCATTTAAAGCATTGATAAAATGATAAATCATCTAGCAATGGTAACAATAGTAGGATATCCAATAATCAAGTATATATCATTAAAAAGCATAAAAATTTACCATAAAGCCCAAAATTAGATTATCAAAATTATGAAAAGAAAAAGAAGTAAAGTAAACAGAACCTGTAATGAGTTTGGTTTAGGAGATCTCATGTTGAGAATGAAGAGTGAATAGAGAGAGAGAGAGAGAGAGACAGATGAAATATATCATTTTAGTTGACATAAAATAAGACAATATAATGGAAGTTGTATAATCCGCCATAAAAACAATTAATGTGTATATCTTCTTTTGACTTCTTCTTCTATCATTCACGGGACAAATCCATCCATCTAGAAATTGTATGTGATGAGATCATGGACGTGTTTTTATTCTTTGTTTGTAAATATGGGGTGTAAGATATAAGGTTTGATAAAATAAATATTTGTTTATACATTTTATTTTGACCAATGACGAGTTAATTTTATGGTTTAGAAAAAAAATATATTATACTTTTATATTAATGATTGTTAATTTTGAATATTATTTTTAGTTTTTAAAGTTAAAATGATTAATTATATATAATTACTAAAATTTATTCTTAATTAATTTATTATATTAAAATTTAGATTATTTATTTTAAATCATATTCATAATTATATCATCTTAAATATTACTATTTTAATCCATATTTATAATTATTTTTTCTTAAGAACTACTGTCATATTCTTAAACAATATTGTAAGATTTCGCATATTGGATATTGATTGGGATTTAATATGATATATAAGTTAGACTACCTAACTACTAGTCAACTTAGGCTAACCATTTTAGGCTAGTCGATTTGGGCCTAAGTAGTTGACGAAAGTAATTAGATCTATCGTTTTGAAAATTTGTGCAATCAGACGCCGATCTAGCTGCGTCGTGTCAACTATTATTTTAATTCATATTCATAGTTGCACAATACTATTTTAAATTACATAATTGGTTTATTTAGGCATCTTTCCTAAAATTTATATTATAACAAAAATAATATAAATTGAATAAGGAATATTATTTCAATTCATATTTTAATTTTATCGTCTTAAGAAATACTAATAGCATTTTAATTCAAATTTATAATTATATTCTCATTAGAAATACTATTATATCATTTTCTAAATGAGCGTTTTAGAAATGAATATTCCCCTTCTACCTAATTTTCTAATAGCTCAAGAAACTAATATTTTTTAGAACTAATTGGTATTAACCATTATTATTTATCTTTAATGTGAAGAAAAAAGAAGTTGAGAGATGCCCAAAATTAAAATTTCCAAGTTCCATCATATAAAAAGGTTGTTGGTTGGAGATAAAAGCTTGGCTTGCTAAAGAATCCTATTTTACGCCGCCTCAGTTTTCCTGAACTCGTATGGCTTTAGCTGGCCTGCATTTAAGGTAGTTTTGTGTTAGTGTCGGCGTCAGCTTTCTTTCTTCAAAAAAAATCAAACTGTTGTCTTGTGCTCAAATATGGCTGGCTGGTTGTCGAAGTGGTTGCCTGATGAGATTGTATCTCAAATCTTATTGAAGCTTCCTGTTAAGCCTCTGATTCGATTCGCTAGTGCTTCCAAGTCTTGGTGCTCTCGTATCAAAAATCCCGATTTCATCAACACCCAAATCTCCCAAGCACCCGACCCTAACCCATTATTCTTCTATCACTTTGACTTGGATCAACATTTTGTATTCCGTTTAGAAAATGAAGATTTCCGCAATTACAAGTTGTATTTTCCATTCAAGTCCGGTCGCCCAATCGGTTACTCTAATGGACTTGTGTGTCTGTTTGACAGACGAACTTTATCAAACAGGTATGAAGACACTTTCATTCTCTGGAACCCTTCTATTAAAAAATCATCCACACTTCCCCAACCCAATTTCACCTATTTGTCTGAATGTGGATGCAACTACAATCATTTTATTGGTTTTGGTTTCGATTCCAACACTAGTGATTACAAGGTATTTAGAATGATGTTTCATTCTGTACGCACGTGTCGTCATATTCCTCCCATTGAAAATAAGATTCAGGCTGAAATTTACTCATTGAACACCAACTCTTGGAAGATTATTGCTGCTGCCCCCACAAATTTATTGATTTCAAACGTATTTTCTGCCTCTGAATTGCGCTTACGGAAAGCGACTTTTTTCCGCAATGCATTTCACTGGGCTTTGAGTTATACTAACTATGCGGGAATCGTTAAAAATTATATTTTGGTATTTGATATTGAAAATGAGGTTTTTAGTGAGATTATGTTGCCAAAGAAAGAAGAATTAGGCGACTATATTCATGCATCGCCTCTGAAAGTATTCAGGGACTCATCAATTGCCTATGTTTATCAACACGATGCTCGGCACCCTACCACTACCGTATGGGTGATGGAAGAGTACGGTAATGTGGAGTCTTGGGTGAAATTCGCAGAGCTTGGGAGAGTAAAAGTGTTGGGGTTCATGAAAAATGGAGGAGCTATAATGGAGTCTTATCTCAGACAATCATCTAATCAATTTGAAGATTCTTTTGTTGAAACTTATGTGGAGAGCCTTGCATTATTTGACAAAGGAAATGCTGTGGAAAACTATAGAGACACGGAAGCAGAAACATCCAACTCATTTACTCAATTTTAGGTATGAATTGGTTTTAACTTCGTAAACAACTTAGCCATTTTTTTGTGCTAGTAACAATTTATTATACTAATTTCTACACTAGTAAGTTCATATCTTCTAATGTGAAGCATACACTTAGTGTCTGTTGTTTATCCAATTGGAATGCACTCTGCAAAAGTTGCTTATTGCCTAATAATATTGTGCATGCTTCGAAGTTGTTCGAGTGAACAATGTAGTTCGGCTTTGGTGAACAAAGTACTATTAACATTGTTAGATCCTGGTCTATCCCCCAATTTGCCAGGAGTCCCCTTTTTTTTTTTTTTTTGTTGTTTGACAACCTTAGAATTAGTGGTTAACATTGTTAGATCCTGGTCTATCCCCCAATTTGCCATGAGTCTTTTTTTTCGTTGTTGTTTGACATCCTTAGAATTAGTGGTTAACAGTTAACTAACTTTCTAGGAGATAAAAATACAATATATACATTTTTCACAAATTTGGCTTGAGATAAATTGAGCCAAACACATTCCCAGCTCCTTGCACTAATGCTGATTTTTGGGAATGAGGTTGGCCTAAGCGGTTAATGTTTTATTACTTGGTGCCAAAGTGCCCAGGTTCAAATCCCTATATGCCCCTCTTCTCTTTTCTCCTCCCTCAATTGTAACTATGTCCAAAAAACAAAAAAAAAAAGTACTAATGCTGATTTTTTCATAAAGCCCCTCAATATACTAACAAAAGCAACAAGCCCTTGTACTACTAATATTGTGTGCACCAGCTCCTTATTTAACAATGCTACAGAGCGTCCGCGAGTTGTGCTCCTCCTTTTGCTTGCTGATAACAGTCTCTGTAAGGCATTTCATCAAATACTTGTATTTCACAGCCAGCCACCATCCATTCTTCACGCACCGCTACCTACGAATCCAGTCCCTGAGTTTAACCAAACAATTGCCATTTCTAGTGATACTTATTGCTCTCTGTAACTATTGTCTTTTCTTTATTCCAATGGGAACAAGAGTACTTATCCAAAGTTTGGTTGTACATAAAGATGATTTTTCGTTTCTCTTTTTCATCCTTCTTCAAATTGAGTGTACACAGATTAACCAACATGTACATTCAAAGTTTCAGTTTAACCAATGCAAAGAATTCAAAAATAAACAAGAATAGAAAACCCAATTGACAAACAAGCAAGAATTGAAAAATATAGGTGAGAGATACTATCAATAAACGAGCAGATATGTTCTTGTCTTTGGCAAATCCATTTTATTTATTTATTGCTTCTTGATATGAACATTCATAGTTGATATTGTCCTCATCTTAGAAATTTTACGGGGAATAGTTTCGATTTATGGATTCTTATTTTCTAATAAATTGCAGGAATATTATTCTCGGAAAAGTCATAAAGGGAATGGTAAATGAAAACAATTGCACAGGTGGGATTGTGGGAACAACGCAAACCCATTCAACTTGTATGCTTTAGATCTAACAATTTATCTCAAGCCAAAATTGGGCAGAACCATAATTTTTGTTGCGTTTTGGTTTATTATTAGCTAAGAATCGTTTAGATAAAGAGTGCATTGCCTTGCCCTTTTATTAAACTTTAGATAATAATGTAAAAAAATTTGGATTTATTTCGTTATATGATATGAAACTACGAATGATTGATTTTGTTACGTTACTTTATGCAGATAAAAGCTGCTGAGTTAAGATCAAGAATGACAAAGTCTTGGAACCTATTACTGCTATAGAACATGTTTTGATGAAATTCATTTTTCTTTTTTTGATATTATACCATGTCATATAGTTTGATACTAGGTATTAGGCTCCACATTGTTGCGGGTCACAATTTCTAGTTTTTTTTCGAACTCTCCGATCTAGGTATAATCAGACTCCTCTCTTCCTTAACTTCATTTGGATGTATAGATTGTCTAGTTTGGTTGAAAATTTCAGGTTGGGTATTTTCTGGCAACTGTCCATTTGGTTTTTGTATGTTTCCGGTGGAATGGTTTGTAAAATGTTAAGATTGTGTGTGGATTTCTTGTTAAGTTGATGTTCCGGATTTGGTTGTGCGCTTTGATCTGAAATCCGGAAACTTTTGAGCATTTTGGCGAACGGAATATTCCACCTCCGGCCACAGAATCTCTCTATAGCTTTGCCGTTGCCATTGGTTATGAAAAATTATATAATTTATAAGATTATTTAAGTTTTCCTTATAGGATAGAATCCTATAATATTATTTAGGAAAATTATCTAATAGCTAATATATAGGAAAATTACCTTATGTTAAAAAAAATGTGGGAAATTTACCTAGAAACATTACCTAATAGCTACTATTTTGCTAACATGTTACATGCGATTAGGTAGCTAAATTTCAAAATCAATTGTTAAATTCTAATCCAATTAATCGGTTGCTATTTCTGCAGTTTGCAAATGGTTGCAATTCAATCATTATTTTTATTTCATTTGTTTATTTTTCTTTTACAATTCGATTTGATTGTAATTCGGTTGTTAAATTTATGTATTATTCAAAAACTTAATTTTATAGTTGGTTGCAATTTTTTTTTTTTTTTTTACAAAAGTTGGTTGCAATTCAATTGTAAAAATATTTCATTTTTTTAATTTGTATATTTTATTATTTCTTAAAATATAGCCTAAAATATAATATCAATAAAAAATAAAATGTAACATTCACTATTATTGAAAAGAAAAAAAAAAGAAAGAATATTCAAAAGTATTCAACCTGCAGTGTTAAATACCATGTGCTATAAACCTGATCCTTGTAATTGACTCGAAGTGGTGCCCCCAACCCTTTTTGTTGAGAAAGAATCTGCCAGGTAGGCAATTTCCTATAAACCAGATATATGCAGAAGTTGAAAAAAATCGAAGAATGCATCATCTACAACTGTAATTTCTAGAAAAATGTGCAAGCAAAAATTTAGAGGATACCCTTAACGTTCTTTGGAACTCAGATCATAGAGATATAGACCTCCCTACAACTTTACGGGTAATTCTTGTGTACTGTAGCATGCATTCGTTTTCATCTGCATCATCCTCACCTTCAACAATATGGAGTAGATGGTCTGACTAGTCCGTAAGTTTTGAATCGATTTTCCCAGACAAGTCTACTACTCCACCATCAACTCCTCTACTCTTTCTCACCCATCGTACCACATCTTTAGGAATTGGTTGAAGCAGGCCATATTGCCGTAGGCAGCGATCAGGTATGTGACTCTCTGCCTTGTCAAAGCATATAAGCATTGTCTTTGATCTTCCCAAAATCAAAGTATCTCTGATGTTTTCTGGTAAATGACTGTACTATCCATATATTTGTATGGAAGCCACTCCACCTACACCACACCAACTGCATTACCTTATAGTGGCCAGTAAAAGAGGAAAATAAATTAACATCATACAGAACCTGAACAATCAGTACTAAAACTACATCAGTTGGCTTCAAAGAATCCAATGCCTTAAGGTAAAAAGTTACATCACGTTGTGTTGGGGTAACATTTAGTGATGATATTTTTGCCAAAAGATTGGCTATCCTTATTTTAGAGAAAAGAGGTATCAGCTTAAGTAGAGTAGGTAATGACTAAAGTCATACCTTTGGCTATAAAAAAGGATATAGTGAAGCTTGTTTGAGTATGTGAAAAAGGAGAGAAAGTGGCAGAAAGAGAGCAGAGTTGGAGAGTGAAGGAAATGAAAAAGAAAAAGAAAAGGAAAAAAAAAAACTCTTGTAAATTCTGTGTTTTTATGAAATGAAAATTATGTTTTCCTCTCCAACTTCAATCTCTGTTTGTTTTGTATTTCTGTTAATGGTTTGTTTTGATGCTCTCTTCTCTCTTTAAAAATTTTCAACATGGTATTAGAGCTCCAATGATCTTTGAGGGGTTGTGGGTCATATGGTGAGCGGTGCCCAGGCCCAGGACCAAAGGTGGGTGTCCCAGGCTTCAGCCAAGGTCGCTGGCTCAAGCAGGTTGGTGTGGGTCAGTGTCTTACAGATGCCCCCCCCCCCCCCCCCCTCGTTAAAGTCCGAGTCATTTATGTCTTGGTTCTTCAGAAAATCTCTATATGCTTCCAAGCTCACTGCACCACTATCAGCAGACGAATCATCTCTGTCCACCTTAGTGTTGCTTTGTGGCTTAGTTGGAGGTTTAAGCTGCTCCAGATAGTTACAAAAGATACATATATGTATAGTAGTTGATAGCAGTGGAAGAGGTGTAGGTGGGCCTGTGGTAAGCGGTGCCCAGGACCAGGGGTCGGTGGCCCAGGCCAATGCCGAGGTCGGTAACGCAAGCAGGTTGGTGCGTGTCGGTGTCTTACAGATACTATATAAACAATATAAATAGAAATTTGTACAATATAGATGACTCTATATCGAGAATGACAAGTTATGTTAAAACAAAATGACAAGTATTTTTCTGAAAGAAAATAAATCAAATAATAAGAGAAAAATGATTAAATGAAAAAATTGAACGCATGAAATGAATAAAGGTGAAGACCGACTCTAGAAATTGGGGCCTACTTTATGGCCGGAATGTATGGGAACTGAACCGCAAAACTTGGACCTATTCGGTTAGAAAAATGAAAATTATCTGTTTTATTTTTTCTCTTTATTTTTTCAATAAGCAAAATAGAAAATTCGCATAAAATTGTAGTTATTTTGTTACTAATTCTAATAGAATACGCATATTATATAAGATTATTGCATATTAGAATTATGAATTATACAGTAAGATAAAAAAATTTTATGTATGATTTCAAGTCATGTACGAAGTTTTAAATCTTGAGTTAAATTAGAAATAACTAACTTGCATGGTCACTAGAAAAAATGTCAAAAAAAATTTCATTTATTTTTCAAAGCATATATTTCATTATTGGCATAACCCTTGACGGTTGTAATGCATATTCTTCTTCCAAAAAATTGGGATATTTTTGGTCCGAAACTATTTAAGATGGTGTCTGATTTTGTGATGGGAAATTGGACATTATCTTTTGGAAATCGATTGCTAAATGGTTGTAATTTTTTGTTTGAAATCAGTTTTAAATTGTTCGCTATTATTTTTATTCCATTTTACCAAATGACCGTGGCTATTCGGTTGTAAATCGGTATATATTTATGAATAGAAATTATTCAGTTGCAAATCGGTTGTAAAATACGAAACGATTATAATCGACTGCAGTATTTTAATTTTCTTGTAGATACTAATTTAATAAAAAAAATCCAAATTAACTATAATTTGAATAAAAAGTGAATATGATTTAATATTAAATAAAAATGATAATACAAATTAAATGAAAATATAATTTTAAAAAAAAAATTAATAATATAAAACTGAAACTTTAGTAATTCAAATTCTCCTAAGAATAACGTTAATAAAAGTAACAAAGTCAATAGACATTGTCTCATTCAAATCGTTCTCAAAGAACTTCACTTGAATATACAAATAACTGCTTTATTTAATCCACTCAAACTCAAAAATACATTTATGTCTATCCTCTCCAAAATATAGGATCTCCTATCTTTATGAAGGTATATGGAGTCATTTTGGGGATGTATTTGTTTGGTAGAATGGGAGGGTCTAGTTTTAATTTTATATTCATACCCCTCCTCCAAATATGCCTATTATTGTTATAAGCATCATTATCAATCAAAAACTGCCGAAGGTCAAGGTCAGCCATTCTATTATAAGTGGAAACTTAAGATAAAATTGTAGATTATATGGAGTTAGGTCAATCGAAATCTGAACTATTACATTCATTCCACATTGTTCACAAATGCATGCTTTTTTTACAAAGTAAACAAAGTGACTAACATAAAACTAAAACACTATTTATAATATTCATTAGCAAACTGGTCAGTGAATAGGGTCAAGCTATAAATCTAACCCTAGGAACATAAGTCACACGCGGAATATGTGTCCAAGTGTATTGATTTGTTACATGCAGTAGTTCTATCATATACTCTAGTTCTTGTGTGTGTGTATGTATATATACTCACGCATTATCATACAATTGATTCAATACAATATATAGATACTATATTAACAAGATAAATAGAAATTTGTACAATATGGTGACTCTATATGGAGAATTACTAAGTATTTTTCTGAAAGAAAATAAACCAAATAATGAAAGGAAAAAATGATTAAATCAAATAATCGAACGCATGAAATGAAAAAAGGTGAAGATCGACTCTAGAAATTGTGGCCTACTTTGTGGTCGAGAGGTGTGGGAACCGAACCACAAAACTCGGCTTGGTTCGGTATAAAAACCAAAAATTCTCTATTACATTTTTTCTCTCTTTGTTTTTTCAATAAGCAAAATAGAAAATTCACATAAAATTGTAGTTATTTTATTACTAATTCTAATAGAATAAGCATATTATATAGGATTATTGCATATTAGAAGTATGAATTATATAGTAAGATAAAAAAATATCATTCATGATTTCAAGTCATGCCCTTTTTGTGAAGCTTTAAATCTTTAGTTAATTTAGAAATAACTAAATTGCATGATTATTAAAAAATTGTCAAAAAAAAATTTATTTATTTTTCGAAGCTTATGTTTCATTATTGGCATACCCCTCGACGGGTGTAATTTATATTCTTTTTCAAAAAAATTGCCATTTTTGGTCCTGAATTGTTTAAGATGGTGTCTAAATTTTTATGATAGGAATTTAGACGTTATCTTTTGATAATCGGTTGCTAAACGGTTGTAATTTTTGGTTTGAAATCAGTTTTAAATCGCTCGCTATTATTTTTATTTCATTTTACCAAATGATCGTGGCTATTCAGTTATAAATCGGTATATATTTACCAACTGAAAGTTTTCAGTTGCAAATCAGTTGTAAAATACGAACCGATTTGAATCGATTGTAATATTTTAATTTTCTTGTAGATAATAACTTAATAAAAAAAATCCAAATTAACTATAATTTAAATAAATAGTGAATATGATTCAATATTAAATTAAAATGAGAATACAAATTAAATGAAAACACACTTAATTTTTTAAAAGAAACAAAAAAAATGTAATAATATAAAACTGAAACTCTAGTAATTCAAATTCTCCTAATAATAGTGTTAGAGTCAATAGACATCGTCACATTCAAATCGTTCCAAAGAACTTCACTTGAATATTATATTCATTAATATCGGCAACTCTATTTCTTACTATGCATATAACCGCTTCACTTAATCTACTCAAACTCAAATACTTGATTATTTTAATTCCCATATCTGATATAGCTTTAAATATCTCTCTTGTTTTGCTTGGATGGGTTGGTAAAATCATCAAGCACCTCACATTTGGATAAGTTGACAATGAAGGTACTTTGAGACTTTTTGCTTCTTCATCGCATGACATAAAATCTGTTCAGTTTCATGCAAGGCATGGGATCTCAATTCTTTAGTGCAAAGGCACTACAGAAAATTCTGGATCCTCGCGATCCTCCTATATCGGTATGTTAATTATGTTGAATATTTTAATTATATACATATATTTTTATTTTTTACATTTACTTATGTTTATATTAAATATTATTTAAATTATTATTTATTTGTGCATACTTCATAGAAAATATACCATGAAATTAAACAAGTTTTATATCATGCAATGAAGGAACCAAATGATTCTAAGTACCGTCATTGTCAATTGACCAAATATCAGGTGCTTCATACACTTAATGGTTTCACCACACTAGTCCAAACAAGACATGAGAGATCTTTAAGGCTATATCAAATATGGAAATAAAAGTAGATAATGTTATGATATCGGTTACCATGATATGCTTGCTTATTTTTATTCCCATAATTGATATAGCATTAAGGTGTATCAGTTATGCAAATAAAAGTAGGAAAGGATGTGGTATCGATTATCACCACATACTTGCTTATTTTTATTTCCATCTCTGGTATATGACATGGGAGATCATTAAGATTATATTAGAGATAAGAATAAAAATAGGCAAGGATTTGGTGACTCATCCAAGCAAGGCATGTGAGACCTTTAAGGTTATATGGGAGATGGAAATAAAAGTAGGCTAGAATTTGGTGAAACCACAATGCGTATGAAGCAGTTGACATTTGGATCGGCTAATTATGGTACTTTGAGTGTTTTGACTTCTTCATCACATGACATAAAACTTATTCAGTTTATAGTATATTTTCTATAAAGTGTGCACAAATAAATAATAATTTCGATAACATTTAATATAAATATAAACTAGTGCAAAAATAAAAAAACCTTCAACATCATCAACATACTGATATAGGAGGATTACGAGAATCCAGAATTTTCTGTAGGGCCTTTGCAACAGTGAATTGAGATCATAGGCCTTACATGATTGACCCTTCAACTATATATTCTAAGTTAGAATCTTTCCAATAAAATTTAAAGATAAACAAATAAAGCAATTGCACCGACAATACCAAACTTTAAATATAATAATAGTAAGCTATTAAACATTCATTTCACAATTACATTAGGATACTTATACATGGTTTCAACACATCATCATATCTATAATTTGCCATAATTAGGCCAATAACATTGTGAAACCTTTATACTATATGTTATGAAGTTTTTGAGTGTGTATAAGAACCGAACTGAATAAAGGCAAAACGATAATTCGGTCGTGAAAAATCAAACATAATAAGAATTTTGATTTGGAAAAGCCTTTTGCCATAAATGATATTACTCTTTATATTATGTCATAAAAACATGAAACTACATAATTATTGGCTGTAAATTCATTGCTTGGACAGCAACAATGCATGCTGACAATACAATGCCAGAAAAGATTTTAACATTAAGGAATATATTCTAATGAAGGTAGATCAATATATTCTAATAATCACTTTCAATTAAAATGCAATAGTATTGGATTAATAATATTATTATATGCTAATAGATTAATTTAGAATAAACAATTCTCAATTTTCATTTTGCTCTTAGCAATAAGTAATTATTTAATTATTAATTATCAACAAATATTGAGAGAAATAACTAGAAGATTTCTGGTATAGAAAATCCACATAACCTTAAGTTGAAAATATTTAAATCTTAAGATAAATATGTACTACTAACACAATCATATTTGAAAAGATGATGTGCTTCAGATATTAGCAAATTCTTAATAAAACAGACACAAGCACGTAGAATAAAGCATGATTGTGCTTGGTCTCATGAATAATTGCTATATTTTGACATAAGTGTGCTAATGGTAGTATACATGAGCTCTGCTTCCCTCCTTATAATTCTTGAAAAAAAATTAATATAAAAATTCTAAAAATAAAATTAATTTTTTTTATCATAAATACTAATAAAACACATAAAATATATGATAAATTGTACTCATAAATTAGTATACTATAATAGTGGCAAATTATAAAGACAACTAGCTGCGATTTAGCTTGTTGTGCCTTGTGAGTATTTTTTCCCTATTTTAAATTGATTTTTATGATTGAATGTGGAGTTGAAATTCATTTTTCTATCCACTGCGGTTTATAGTAGTATTTAGCATGTTAATTAGGTAAAGGGAAATAAGAAAAAAAAAACTTTAATAATTTGTGCTATAGATTCTGAATGAATATTGGATCTTCATATTAGTTATTTAAATTTCTTTCCCTGCTATTTGGTTTTCATTTTTTCACATTTCTGCCAGAAAATATAATAGAAGAATATGTTAAGATATTAATTTTAAATTGATTACAACAATCATACTTTATACTAACGGTGACTTATTGCAAATCTGTATATTTTCAGATTAGCTGATGCTGGACATTTCTTTTGATCAATTTGCAATAATAGGCACTATTTTTTAATTTGCTCAACTCATATGTAGGAGTAAAAAGTTTGGCAGCATGATTTTTATTATCTTATATGGATAGCCTCACTTGGCATGGTGAAATGTTGGTCGTATGGGGCATTTTATATTATGATTGTATTTTGACCTTGTAGAACTAATCTGTTTGATATGATTGAATGAGTTCATATAAATTTTCTAATTGCCAATTGAAATTGGCAAGTATAGTGAATAAGGCACTCCTGCAACTGCATTTTCCAAACACCAAAACCATGCTTGCATTTGTATTTCAGTTTTAACCGTTAAATAAATTGAAACTTAAATACAAATATTGTTGAATATTGATTGAAATGTTGTTAATTGTTTACTAATTTTAGTTTTAATTTATGTTTTTAAATGATTAGTTGTTTTCTTTTTCAATAAGAATTTAAATTGCTATTCTAAATTTGTTATGTTTGAGAGAAGCTTATTGAATTTTATGACTGAAATTGCACATTTTTTGCGATTAAAAATGATATATGTGACACAAATTGCACATTTTTTGAGATTAAAAATGATTTATGTAACTCAAATTATACATTTTGGTGGTTGAAATTGCCTATTTTTATGACTTCAAATGTTTGTGTTGATAAAAATAAAATTTCTATTTTAATATTAGCTTGCAATATTGCAGATAAATGTGAAAATGGAAGTTGATTCCAGTAGCGGTGACACTTAAGCTGCTCGAGCTGCTACCAATACTGGAAATAAGGGTGCTAGTGGTGGAATTAAAAACACAGGAAGTCAGTCCATTTTACCACTAATCGGGAAAGGGAAGAAGAAATAACAATGTTGGATATTTTAATTGTGTTGTTAATTTGTATGGATTTTGGAGGTTTGATATTTTAACTGTGTTGTTATGGATTTTGGAGTTCTGACGACCAGTGCTATTTATAGAGGTGCTGTTTATGGATTTGTAATTGTAATAACATGTGTCGTCTATGCAAATTTAGGTGTATATTGAAATTCAGTTTTTTGCTGAATCGAACCAAAATTGAACCAAATTATTTGGTTCGATTGGTGTTCAATTTTGTTATTATCGCTTTGATTTTTTGTTTCATAATCCACAGTTCAGTTTTATTATTGGTTTGGCATTTACGGTTACTAAACCGAAAATGTCTACCCCTAATTATATATGATTTCAAGTTATGCCCTTTTTGTGAAGTTTTAAATCTTCAATTAAATTAGAAATGACTAAATTACATGGTCTTTAGAAAAATGTCAAGAAAAAATTCATTTATTTTTCAATGCATATATTTCATAATTAGCATATCCCTCGATGGTTGTAATGCATTCTTCTTTAAAAAATTTGGGCCATTTTTAGTCTAAAATTATTTAAGATGGTGTCTGATTTTTATGATGGAAATTTGAACATTATTCTTTGGTATATAATCATAGATCATAAGAATGAAAACATAAAGAAAATATAAGTAAAAATTTAATGAAATATATTATTATTTATTTTATAAAGAAAATATTACAAATAATAAACAATTAATAACTTAGTAATTATATTAAAATAAATAAAATGCTATTACAATAATTTTTTATATATTGTTTATTATTATATCATAATTCATGATAGTAATAATATAAAATCGAAATTAAGAATAGTAATTCAAATTACAAGGTTTCTGTTAAAAATAATGTTAATGTAAAGAACCAAGTTAATATAACTCGTCTCTTTCAAATAATTCTCAAAGAACTTGACTTCAATATTAACTCGATTAATAACTGCAACACTATTCCTTACTATCGTAATAATACCTTCCCTTAATCCAGTCAAACTTGAAAATCTATTTACGTCCATCTTATCTAAAAAATTGGCATTTATTTTAATTTTAAATCCATTCCCCTGTCTGGTTCTTTCTTTTCCTCTTCATTTCTTTGTATTCAAAGTTTTCTGTTCTGATGTGTAGATTTTTGATAGAACAGGGGGCTGTTCTGATGTATAGATTTTGTGTTTATGTAGCTTATCTTCCACTTTCGATCAACATTTAGACTGATGTGTGTTGATTTTGCCTTTTTTTTCCAGTTCGTTCTCTCAATCATGCCTCTGCCTTCGTCTCTCTCTATTGCGACTAAGCTTCGTAAAATTCTAAGACCTGATGATTCTATGATCGTGGTATGTTCAATGTTATTATACAACATTTATATGTTTATTTTTAAATAAAATATTTTCTAAGTTATTTATTATTCCTGCAGACTTTGAAGCATGTATTCCGTGAAACGCAGCCATGATTACAATCTGTCATGCAAAATCAAAGAGACAGCAAGTTTAAAGAGGAAATCAAACTGTCTAGTGCAACATTTGCACTCTGGCTTTTCAGGACACCCTTCCCAAACACATGAAGTTTTCAAAGCAATTTGGGAGTAAAAGTAAGTGGGGACGTCAAGATAGACTATAGACTACGATACCCTATTTTGACCTATTGGACCCTTCCGGTGAAGGGGTGAGTGACTTTTATAACTTTTTGTATTTATTTTTTAGAATCACTTATAGTTTGTGGTATGTAATTGACAACTAATATAACTGTCTAACTGTATTATAGCTATTGACAGCTAATATAAATGTCCCCTAGCAGTCTTAACCACTTCACCCCCAACACCAAATCATACCCCTACATGGGCAGCACAAACATTGTTGCTGTGAAGGATTGTCCTCGCATCTCCCACTGAAATGGCCTGCAAATATGACTGGATTTAAGTTCATTTCCATCTGCTACCTTAACACACATCCCTTTGATAGGAATTAAGGCACATTGTAATAATTGAGCTGCTCCTTGACTCAAGAGAATCAGAAAGATAAAAAAATATCATTTATGATTTCAAGTCATGTCCTTTTTACGAGGCTTGAAATCTTCAGAATTGTACGGTCATTAGATAAGTGTCAAGAAAAAATTTATTTATTTTTCAATACATATATTTCGTAATTGGTATGCCCCTCAACGGTTGTAAGGCATTCTTCTTCCAACAAAATTGGACCATTTTTGGTCCGAAAATGTTTAAGATGGTTTCTGATTTTCATGATGGAAATTTGAACATTGGTAGCATAAATAAGACTTTAATTTTGCTTATTCCTAAAGTCTAGTGTCCGGAATTCATTTCTCAATTAAAGCTTATCAGTTTGTGTAACACTACTTTCAGGCTTGTTTCTAAAGTTCTCACCGATCGACTTAGGACTCTTATTAAGATTTTGGTGGACAAAGAGCAAGGTGGTTTTGTAGAGGGGTGAAATATATAGTATAATGTTTGTAAGCATCCTCTATTATTCAGAACCTACAAAGAGTGTAAGAGACTAGACTTTTGGTTTAAGGAGATGTCGCTCTTACCTAGACCCCAGGGTGAGGTTGCCTCTGTCTGATTTAGGGGAAAGTCGCTTCCATCCAAGCTAGGGAATGGTTATCCTTACGACTTAACTTCCTTATCCAGCTGGGGAGATGGACTTGCAATGTAAAACCCTGTGTTTTTGAGTGAGTATTGAGTTTAAGGGTACAATAGTAATTTTGTATTTTTATGGGCAAAATGATCATTTTATACCCTTATGTTTTATTTTAATATAATTTGGTAATTTGGATGTCCGATTGATACTCAAGATGATAAGACGGCCATTTTGAATATAATTTTATATTTTTGAGTTTCAGGTTTATTGTAGTTATTTTCGGAGGTTTAAGTATTTTAAATTATTAAAAAAATATAGTGAATACTTTTTAAAAGAATAGAAATGATTAAATATGTCATTTTTATTATTTAATTAATTGGTTAAATTCAATATTTTAAATTATATTTAATTACATCTTATTTTAAAAAAAATTAGTTAGTTTTAAAAAGAAAATTGAAAATCTAAACCAACCATTTATTGTTAAAAAAATAATAATAATAAAACCTAATAAAACTAAAGTGTTGCGGATTAGTCCATTTAGGATTAGACCTGGAAAAAAAATAAAAATAAAAATAAAACCTAATAATGGATCCATTCTGGACTAGGAACAAACACCATATATATTCTTCTTATATTAGGCTAGAGTCAGAATTTTAGGGAAAAAAATTGTATGAGAAGCGTTTTATGAAGCGAGGAGTAATAATTAAATTTTTGGATCTTTAAAACTTTTGAGATTTTTGATCTTTTCTCCCTCAATTCATGATTAGTTCATGTTAAGTCATCTAAATCTCATTGAGATTGTATTTTATTTAAGATTAATTGGTTGGTTTTTATTGAAAATTGAATTGAGGGTTTTAAATATGAAAATTGGTTTTTTTTTCAATTTTAATTCGTACTATGAATAAATTAATCTTTAGAGATGTTTGAGAGTTGAATGTCTAGGGTTTTTGTCTTAGAATTTATGGGATGTTTTATATTTGTTTGAGAATTGTTTCTGAATTTAATTTCTATTGAAAACTATCGTTGGCAAAATCAGAATTTAAGTTGTAAGTTGCGTGATTTTTAATAAATAGTAAAAAAATCAAATTAATTTAAATTTTTATATGATATTCATCCAGATGTCTAGTTTTTTTTTTTAAAAAACAATTTGGAGTCGCTTTTGAATATTTTTATTCATGAAATAAAATAATTTCTGAACAACTGTTATTTGAATATCTATGTTCATTTAGTTTTATTATAAAATTGATTTGAGAAACTTAGAAGTTTCCAGAAATTCTAGAATTTTGTGGTGATTTTGATATTGTTCTGAAATAGAGTTTGGTGAAATTTTAAAATTTTGAAATCAGCAGATTATTTCTTATGAAATTTTAAAATAAATATTGTTATATGAACTTTTATAGGTAAACTTGTTTTTTTTTTTTTTGAAATCCTTTTCCTAATGGTAGTTTTTGATAAAATTGATTTTGCTTAACCTTCAAACAAGTATTTTAATTCTGAAATTCAATTTTAAATTACATTTTTATGAAACTAAGTTGTAAATCAAATTATGATTTTGAAGATGTTTCACCGTTTTACCAAATCGAATGAGCTTGAGTTTGGAAAATTTTAGTGACATTTTTGGTACTTCAAATTAAATGACAGTAGTTTATTTTAATTTATTTTGAGTTTGGTGTTGATTTTGATTATACATTTCAATAACTTGATTATTGGTTTGGAAAATTATTTGATTGCATGAACTTATGGCATTCATAAGCATATATATCCGCATTATCTTAGGAGTGTCATTAATTCTTGATTTGTCACTACGCGAATATCCATCTTCGAGTTCTTTGGAGGGTATTTCTCATATCATTTTTCGATGTAAGTTCCATAAGCGTATTTGATTATTTTTATCGTGCAATATGCTAACAAAAATATATAGTATATATATAATAAGCCATTCTTATATATTATTTTTTTCATTTCGTTATATTATATTCTTTCTTTACCCAAGCTTGCATGTGATTAGGAGACAGAGAAATGTGTGTTTGAATAAATATTTGTCGGTTATTTGAATATGACATTTCTTGTGCTGTGCGATGGTGTATCATTTGGGGATGGAGAACTCATGGTTGATGGATCATTAAATTTGCTCATTGAGGCATTTTGCCTATTTTATTGTATTTGATTATTGAGATTGATATAAGGAATGTTATTGTATTTGATTATTGATTATTGAGGTTGATATAAGGAAAGTCATTGTTATTATTCATTGAGGCGGTATGAGGGATGAGATATCAGGCCATTGGCAGCCCTGACGTGCCATCATGTTTGGAATTATCTGTGATTGAATTATTTGGTTTTGATACTATTACTTTAGAAGTGTTTTTCTGCCATTCATAGACTTACTGACGCTCACATCCATATAGCTTATTTTGCAAGTTTTCGATATTTCGTTGCGGTAAGGCTCAAATTCTTTTATCTTGAGCTAAGCATTCAAGTTAAGTTTGTTAGTTTGTTTAGTCTTGATAGATTTTTATTTTAGTTGATTTCCAAATTGTATAATTTTAGTCTATTGGATTTTGCATTTTGTAATTTAGAATGAAATTTTGCTTATTGATTTTTATGTAGTTATGCATTCTAATATTTATTTTTGAGGCTTGTGTAATCAGACTTCGACCTCTGGATTTGGGTCGTGACATGCAACATTTAGAAGATGCATGAGCTCCGAAATTTATAAGGCCCCATGTCTCCTATTGGACAAGGGGTTTTCCAGAATTTCAACACTACAGACTCCCTATAAAAGGCCACCATCTGGCGTCAGTCAAGGCTACTCGAAACTTAAGTTTTTATTGGTACTGTGAGCGTAGATTGAACTTTTTAAGTTAGTTTTCATCTCATTTACCATTAAAAAGGTTATACACCAGAGAGAATAGAGGTACTCAAGGGAGGGAGGAAGAGGTGGATCCTTATTTCCTCTATAGGATTGGACCTACTCCGTTCCATTATACCGCAACCTTAAACATATATATATATATCTCAAAGTAATACCTATCACATAGAAGTAGAAGTTGCACAATCTTATTGTACCAATACACCTACAACCCTTACCCTAATAACTCCATAATCTACCATTACCACAATCTTAAACTCGACCTTTGCCCAACTTTTCACAGAGGGGATTTGCTTATCTTACTTGGTCAAATTCTATATTAGAGCTCTCAACCAACCAATCCCAGCCAATGACAACTGCCTGCACCTATACTACATCCAATAGTTGAAGCATCGCAAACATGAGGTCTTTGGATGGCTAACCTGAATGAATAGGATGATTATAGGAGAAGCATGAGAAATAATAAGAGAATATATGTGAAATCGGGCATATTTAGAAAGTAGAGAGGTCGTGAGCTTAGGCAAGGTCACCCCCTTGAAGAGTAAGGCCTAATGAGAGAGAAAGAGAGAGGTCCCCTAAGGTCGTGAATGAGAGAGAAAGAGAGAGGTCCCTTAAGGTCATGAATCAAGGAATTATGAAAAAATCGGTCAATATAAAGATACAAAAGGTAGAAAGATTACGTTTATCATATATCGAATATACACATAATTAGGGGTGTTCAAACGTGAACGTCCAAAATGTGAAATTCATTAAACAATTTTACCATTAATTAATTCATTAGAAAAGTCATGAATTTCGTTAAATCGTGAAATTGCCGTTAAAAGTATTTAACGTTTTAGACGTTTAAGAATATAATAATAGATTTTTTTCTCCTCTCTTTCTTATTATTCCTTCTAAAATACTAGCTGTTAGTTTGAATTTAATAAGTTGGTTGTTATTAAGCTAATCTTTGAATTGCTTCTCAAATCTCAATTACTGGAAAAAATGAGGCATCTGAAGTTTTTAATCAAGTTTTATCAATTTTTGTCCAAACCGTTAAATTTGTTAAAAATAAATGTTATTCGTTAAATACGTTAAATCGTATAATTCGTAAGAAATGTTTAATTCATCCAAATTGTCCAAGAAAAAAATTTTTAAATTTTTTTATTCGGGAAAAATTTTTGAAAACTTTTTCACGTTTTAATGGATGAATACCCCTATACACAATACAGATGAATTTAGAGCTTGGAAGGCAGAGTTGGAGAGGATGACTCGAAGTGGCCACATCAAAAGTTTTGTAGATAGTTACAAATGTCAAGGAAATGGAGTAGAAGATCAGTTCAACATCACGTTGAACGCTAGGTGGTTAAACGTTTAAGGCCAGTGGATTTGAGCTTAGGTAGTTAATAAAGACAATTAGGTGGATCATTTTGTAGGCTTGTACAGTCATATTTCGGTTTAGCTGTATGCCAGTCGCGACCCTCGAGTTGGGTTGTGATAATAATGGAATCAAAGCAATCACCATCCGGAAGTGTGGCGCATCGCTTGGTGAGGTTTATGTTTGTGTGCCATAGTGAGGATGTTATGTGCAAAAAAGAGGAAGTTTATGAACTCCCACATTGGATATTGATTGAGATTTGATATGATATATAAGTTGGACTACCTAACTACTTAGTCAATTTGGGTTAATTATTTTAAGCCAGTGGATTTGAGCCTAAGTAGTTGACAAAAAGCAGTTAGGTGGATTATTTTAGAGGCTTATGTGGCGAGACTCTGTTCTAGCTGCACCTTGGTCGTGGCCTTCGGGTTGGATTATGACAAGGATGATATTAGAGCTAGTCATCCGCCAGAAGTGCGGCTGCATCGCTTAGTGAGGTTTGTGTCTGTGTGTCACAATGAGGATGTTGTCCCCGAAAAAGGAAAGTTTATAAGATCTCACATCGGATATTGATTGAGATTTGATATGATATATAAGTTAGACCACTTAATTGCTTAGTCAGCTTGGTTAACCATTTTAAGCCAATAGATTTAAGCCTAAGTAGTTGATGAAGGTAGTTAGGTGGATTATTTTAGAGACTTGAGTATTTAGACTCCAGTCTAGTTGCACGCCGATTTTGGACCCCGAGTTAGGTCTTGACATGTATCCAAATCCAAAATCCAACTGGCTTTTTCTACTATCATAAATATCAAGTCATATAACGATTTTTTCTGTGTCTCCTCTACTTTTGGTTAGTAGTCTTAAACCGTCTGACTAATCATTGAACATTGATGAAAATGAGTTTGAACATCGAGTCAAAACAATGACCCACTTCCTTAACCCTGTCGGAACTCCTAACTCAGACCATAATTTCATGTTTTTCTGCTTTCCATATTACGCTAAATTTCTTCTCTCTTCCAGCTTGAGAAATTAATTTTTTTTTAGTTCAAGACCTACAAATTCAAGATTCAACTTGATATCATATTCTAACTAGTTTTTTTCAATTATTCTTTTTTCCCTCATCACTTAATAACTACTAACTTAATCCACTGCTAATGATGACTTCACATATTATCTTAAACTACTCAGCTCCCAATCGGCTATTACTTACAACTTACGAGTTTAAAAACACTAAACTCGCTGAACTATTGCTTAGTGGGTACTTTTAATAATCATGCATATAGTTTAAAATATTTAAATAATTTCACATGCAAGCAAATTTTTATATCCAATGCCATATTTAAAAACAACATTATCAAAGTAAACATATAGCATTTTAATTTGACAACATAATATTATGCTCCACTAATAAAACGACTGGCGAGTGCAGGTTGCTTCGGCGACCAATGGAGACGTGGTTGGTGGAGTTAGAATCGTATCAATGTCAACTTTCTAAAGGTTTGGCACATGTCAACGGTTAAGCTTGGAGGTGGTTGTGGTAGTCGATCGAAGTTTCTACTGAAATTCTCTCTCTAAATCTAGAAACTTTGATCTGCTGCCGCTGCCATCGCCATGTCCGAGCTCCACCGTCAACATATGTCAAATCATTAAAAGCTGACATCAAGTCAATTCCAACGCCACCAACCGCCTCCATTGGTAGTCGGAGCAGCCCACACTCGCTGGTCAAAGTTTCGGTAGTGTTTTGTCTCTCTAAACCCAAATTTTTTAACTGTATTTTTTGACACTTTTCTGTGATCGGATGTTAAAATAAGTACATATAATGAATTCTTGCGTTAGAGTTTCGATTTAGCATACTCACTTGCTCCTATTTGTTGCTGGAAATAGAAGTTGGATTTTGGTTTTGGACAATTTAATGTTTAGTCCTTGTGAAAATATCTAATTTGGTCTATTTGGCAAAGTTCATTTTGGTACTTTAACAGATTTTTTTGATGAAAGGACTAAAGTGCTTAACGGTTGCAAAAAAGAGAGACAAAATGATATAATATTAAAAATCAAAATAATAATTTGTGTAATTCATTGAAAAACAGGGACCAAATTATAATTTACCCTAATTTCAAATCATAACGTTAGTTCAAGGACCGCGACACTTGTTAACCTACTAAGCAGTGTGCTAAACAAAAAATTGACGCTTTAACGATTTTTAAAATATTTTAAAATAAAATAAATCAAACCTGCCGGCTAAGTAGCCATTCCTCCGGATTTAAATTAAAATCATTGTATAAACATATTATGCACGTATTAATGCGCGCGTCTTAAAGTTACTTAAATCTGAACCGTTGGATCATTATCAACACAGTAACTAAAATATGTCTGACGGCTCAAAAATAACATTTTCGGTGTTATGTGACATAGAGAATAAAGTGTCATGCATATATAGATTGTACCTTGACTGGACAAAATAGATCCCCCTTTTTCCTTAATAAAATGGGTGTCAAGTTACGCTCTTCCGCTCCAATATTGCTCTATGTTGGGCCCACTTATGGTCCTACAAAAATTACACTGCTCTACTGCATCACTGTCTAAGCAAATTGCTACACGCGCATTACGAAACTAAGTATTAATCAAAATTATAATCTTTGCTTGGTTTAAAATTTTAATTTGAATAATTTGAATTTCTTAGTTGGAGCGTGATATTGTTGCACCAACTATAACGCGTGGGGAAAATCGCTCATTCGAAACGTACAACCTAAAATACCCCTTTCTCTCTCTTCTCCCTCTCTTTTTTTTTTTAGATTCTCAAGTGATAAAATATATTGTACGCACCGCTCAATATCCTGGTTTTGTCATTTCCTCTCCCTCCTCCCACACTCTTTTCCATCATATCTATATGTCTCGCCGGCCACCGGCAGAGGGAGAAAACTAAGATAAAGATAAACGAACGGAAAAAAAAAAATAAATCTGCATTACGGAGATCATAAAATTTTAGTTGTAGATTTTGAAGTTAGAAAATGTCGGAGGAAGAGAAATTGTTAAAGGAAGCAAAGAAGTTGCCATGGGAAGATCGACTGTTGCACAAGAACTGGAAGGTCAGGAACGAGGCTAACATCGATTTGGCCTCTCTTTGCGATTCCATTACTGATCCCAAGGACCCGCGACTTCGCGAATTCGGTAAGTTTTGTATTTTTTTTAAAATTTTCTTAGGGTTTTTGTTAATGTTTCAATTTCTCTGTCTCAGATCTGATTCTTGTGCATTTTTTTATCGATCTGCCTTTTTTTAAATTTTACTTTTGAAATGTGTTTTTCATGGATGTCTTTTTTAACTTGGCGGTTTGATTGCGGGAGTTAGGTCCATTTTTTAGAAAGACTGTGGCGGATTCAAATGCGCCTGTGCAGGAAAAGGCTCTTGATGCGTTGATTGCATTTTTACGAGCTGCAGACGCTGATGCTGGAAGGTTAAGAATATTTCTTTTGTTTCTATAATATCTATTTGTTGTTGTTGTTTTTTTTTCCGAAATTTCTGCATCAGTGCTTTTTTGTATGTTTATGAAGTTTTTAATTTACAATTGTTAACGTGTGCAGGTATGCGAAGGAAGTTTGTGATGCCATTGTGGCAAAATGCCTTACAGGTCGGCCCAAAACAGTCGAGAAGGCTCAAGCAGCATTCATGCTTTGGGTGGAGCTTGAGGCAGTTGAAGTTTTCCTGGTAGGCACACTAATGCTTTATATTTGAACACATAAAATGGAATGCTGCTTTTGGTTGATCATATGCTACTTTCTATAGCACTTTTGAATATAACTTCACAATGTATTTCCAAAATGTGTATGCTTTTGATGGTATAACTTTGTGGAACAGGATTGAATAACTGAATAACTAATGAATATTTAAAATTTTAATTCTAACAAAACCACTCGGATAATTTACTTTGGCAATTCTTCTTTTCGCTATTTCGTTTGTTTTGTTTTTCAGTGTTGGATTGAGTTTCCCATCTGAGTTTTAATTCCGTTCCATGCTTGCCTTTCCTGACAATGTGATTACATTCTAGATGTCTTTCAGTGATTGTGACAATGTGGGAAAACTTTGTGTGCTCTAGGATTTCTGTTCCACCTTTGCTTCCTACTTTCATTTGTATCTTGCTTTCTACTTTCATTTTTCATGATTTTGTCTAGCAGTTATTATATTCTCTAGATAGAGCAGCTGGAATGTTCATTTGTTGGAATGTTCATTTGTTACATATGTGTGTCTTGATCTAACTTGAAACAAGAGGATACAGTCATATTGCAGCAACTGTGAAGTTATACTGGTTTATGAACTGTATGAAGGTGAAAATGTATTCTGACTAACGTGGACCTGTTATTTGCTCATATTGATTTGCACGGAGCTTAGAATTTGGGTGGCTTTGGCATATTTTCCGGTGACGCTTGATCATCTAAAGAGGCTGACTTTTGCTTATTACCTTTTTTCAACAATATTGGCTATGTAATTTTAGACAGTTTGCATTTGTTGTCGCCTCGCCTTTTTGAATTAGTTGTATTTTTAATCTCTGAAAGCTCTCCATTGTAATTGTTTGATAATTCTAAATCAATCATGGTTTTTGGTATCTCAAAGTTGAAAGCCCCGTAATATTGGCTTGGGTGTACATGCATAGAGCCTGAATGTAGAATATCAGATAGAAATTATATTTCATACGTCAAAAGATACTGTACACTATATATTTCTAATTTGAGGAGTATTTAGGGAGTTCAATACTAAAAAATAAACACAAAATTTAAAATATTAGTGTTGTGCATTGCAGAGAAATTGAAAGTCCAAGTCCACAAAGATTGTAGTATTTACTCTTGGTGGTGCACTATTTGAAATTTCAATTGTCTTTGAGATTCTAGTCAAGGAGGATGCTAGTGGTCTAAAGAATAATTTTTATGGAGAAAATCTGACTGATCAAGCTTATGATGCTTAACATTTCAGATTATAACTAGGGAGGGTGGCAGTGGTTCTATATTTTGCTTGTGGGGGAAGTTGCTGAGTTTGAAATTTTTTTTTTCCATCTTGTAGATATTCACCCAAAGAGTTGGCATTGCTTGGTTTATTTATTTATTTTTTCCTCCTTATCAAATAAACAGAAACAGTTGTGAGTATGGAAGCCATAATCAACTCATTTTTGAATTTTAAAAAGCATGGAATAAACCTTGACTTGCTTGTCAGTTGAAATGAAAAAATTGAGCAGTTCATGGACTTAGTGCTTAGTAATTTTTTGAATTTTGAGAGGCCATCTTTTAGGCTCCCATGCATCTTGAGGGAGTTTGGACAGAGAAAACACTGGTTGACCAAAACGACTAACATAATGTCTGACTGTTTCATGTGATATTATTTAAGCTGTTGGGAGTTTGTGATTGCCATGTTTATTTGCAGTAAGTGAAATGAATTATTTAAGTAAATGAGTTAGTACCAATTTTGAGTAAAGTGAAAATAGCTGCTTTTTGCAATCAGTTTGTCAATTGGAATGTCTCTTAGAATTTAGAAGTTGGAAAAATTGAAAGGGGATCCCTTAAGGTAATGGAAAACGATTGAGAATTATTGCAGTTTTGTGGTTTTGTCAAATGTATTTCTTGTACTTAATTGGTTGCCTATGGACTATCCAATATACCATGAAGGTAAGAAATTAATTCAGTTCAATTTCGAACTGATTCAAATTTGATATTGTAGGCATTTATTTTTAAAATAATAAATTCTGAAAAATAGATTCTTATTTGAACATTTAGTATGGATGGTATGGATGGTTTCTGTGAAATTGAAAATATGTTTTGACTATTTTTAAGTGCAAATGTTTAATCTTGCTTAGTTCGGATCAGATTTCTTCTTATGTGTTTCTTCTGCAATTTGTGACATTTTTTTTTTGTTTTGTGATTTGTACAAGACAATGTTATACAGGTTGCTAATTGCATTTCTCTCTTTTCTATTCTTAGAGACTCTCAAACTGTGTTTTTTGCTATTAGGTCGGACACTAGATATTTCTGAGTTTGGTATTGTTATTTCAGATTGCAAGGCATTATTGGCCTCTTGTCCCTACGTTTCTATTAAGTGTGTTTGGAGACAGGCTAATGTAGGAGCACATAAGCTTGCTAGAGCCTCCTATAGATTTAGTCGATCTCACCAATGGGATATTATTCCAATTGTCTTTTGGAGTATTACTCTTTGACAAGATAATGATAATATTATTTTCCTCTGTCAAAAAAAAAAAAAAAAAAAAAAATTCCGTATATAGTTCTATAGGTTTGGTGTTTACTGCCGTAATTTATTTACTTTGGATTTCTAGAGTGTTGCTTGCTACTGTTTTTGTAAAAGTTAATCATTAAAATTTTAGCTTGTATTATAACTGGACGAGGTTGTTATATTTTTCTTTGTATGGATCACTCATGACGTAGTATGATGATTAATAGGATACAATGGAGAAAGCAATTAAGAACAAAGTTGCCAAAGCTGTTGTGCCTGCGATTGATGTCATGTTTCAAGCATTGAGGTTTGTACTTTGTGCATTTGACTTCATTTCTCATAGTGTTAGCTCTTTTATATGCTTGTCTAATTGTCAGTTATCCTGCTTGTGATTAGTGAATTTGGAGCCAAAGTTGTTCCCCCAAAGAGGATTCTTAAGATGCTTCCAGAATTGTTTGACCATCAGGATCAAAATGTTCGTGCCTCTTCTAAAGGACTAACATTAGAGCTTTGTCGATGGATTGGGAAAGATCCAGTAAAATCAATATTGTTCGAGAAAATGAGGGACACAATGGTATGGTAAATGACTACTTATTTTGTAACAATCCCTGTTGCCTCTGTTGTAATTAATCAAATTTTTTTCTTTTTTTAAAATTTGGAAGAAAAAAGAGCTGGAGGCAGAGCTTGTTAATGTTACAGGGACAGCTAAGCCATCTCGGAAGATAAGGTGAATGTGTGAAGGGACCTTTATGTTAAATCATTTATTTTTTACTTTCTAAGTTTTCCACGATGGTTCGTTTGTTTTGTCTTGACATGAGATTTTGTTCTTTATGCCGTGTTCAACTTTAGTTGTGCATGTCGGCTCTTTTTGAATTCATGTTCTCTTTCCCTACAAATATTTTATTTTCCCTTGAAATTCATCATGATTATGATTGAATATATATCCTTTCCTGAGGTTAGCTTGTAGCTCAGTTGTGTGTGTTTTGCTCCAGTGCTTGTGTTGTTATTTTCCAGTTTTGAGTAACAACTTTTGTCTTAGTTTAGCATTCTTATTTTTAATGTTGTGCATCTCCTTTTTGTGTTTTAAATGATATAGTTAAAAAGTTCAGAATTGGACGTCAATTTATTATCGTTTCTTACATTTAAGCATCGGTATTACTAGATCTGAGCAAGATAAGGAGCCAGAGCCAGAGGCTGTATCAGAAGCTGTGGGTCCTGGTCATTCAGACGAAGCTGTAGATGATGGTATATGAATAATTTCCTGAAATCTCTCTCTCTCTCTCTCTCTTTCTGTGACCAATCTGCCATCTTCCTAATTTGTACCAATTATCAGCTCCTCAGGAAATAGATGAGTATGAGCTTATTGACCCTGTAGATATATTGACACCTTTGGAGAAGTCTGGATTTTGGGATGGAGTGGTTAGTGCTTTCACTTTCTGCTGACGAAATTTGATCTTGATGAAAATTTTTTATCTGACTTGTCATTGCCTTGTTGTCACATGTGAAATATTTTTGTTGCTTATTAATGTTCGTAATTGTTCTTAACTTCTAGAAAGCTGCCAAGTGGTCAGAAAGAAAGGAGGCTGTTGCAGAGCTGACCAAGCTTGCCTCTACAAAAAGGATCGCCCCTGGTGATTTTTCAGAAGTTTGTCGGACATTGAAGAAGGTATTTATATTTTAATTTATTTATTTGTTTTCTCCCTCCAGTTAAAAAATGTTGCATGTTCTGTCATTGCCAACTGGATGGTTAGCTAGTGAGGAATAGCTCATGTAATTCTAGTGGATTTCATGTACTATTTAGATTATTTTTCAAACATGAATTTTTGATGAGAATCTGTTACACATATAATATATACTTTCAAGAAACCAATGTCTCTTCTATCTATGTTTCCTGGAAAGTGCTTTTCCTCTTCTAATGGAATGAGAAACTGATCATAATGTAGATTCTTTAACCCAAATAGACTGATTGGTTTGCAAAGCCTTCTCTAACCATAGCATAGTTCTGCTATCTTAACATACAGAACTCAATAAGGATTTAATTTGTTGTTTTAATAATTTGAGATGTTCTAATTTGCTTTGGAATTATATCAAAAAGGTAATAAGAAAGAAGGGAAAAATAGAACATAGGTAAATTTTGAACTTTGACTTGTAAGCTGAAGGAGTTATATATAGTCCCATCTCATCCTAAACAGGTCTGAACCACAGGTATTTTGGTGTCAGCTATATTGATCCGACTTTTCTATTCACCCAGTTAGAGCTGTGATTTTATGAAGGTTAGACATAACACGTGTAGAAGCTTGATATAAACTTTATCTTTCATTTTAATTGCATCATCTATGATTAGAATCCCCATCTTTCAGTAGTGCAGTGCTTATGTTACCTTATTATATGTGGCAATCTGTTGTAGTTTCCTTTTAGTTATTCTATTGCTGCTGCAGTTTGGCTGTAACATACTGAAAATTTATTCTATTTGTTCTCCTGCAGCTTATTACAGATGTGAACATGGCTGTTGCAGTTGAAGCCATACAAGCTATTGGCAATCTTGCACGGGGTCTAAGAACTCATTTTTCTGCAAGTTCCCGTTTCTTATTGCCAGTTCTACTTGTAAGTAGACTACACACATGCACATTTACAGGCATATATGTCAATAGTCATTTAATTATTTTGCAGTACCAGTTAAGATAGTATCAATTTTATAAAGGCATGTTTCCCTTGCTTTGGTGAGAATGGTAATTGGTTCTATAATTGCATTGCAATTGTGAGGTTGCATCATAATATTATTAAAGTTGATATTTTAGATTTACATTCAGTTTCTTTTGAGTTAAAGATTGTATGTTTTTATATTCCTGTTTCTTGAAGGCTTATTATGAGAGAAACTATTTTAGTGTTTCTTATACTGAAAAGTTGAACCCTGTGCAAATGTCTAATTACAGATTAATAGCTATTTCTTTGTTGATGTTGTACACATTCAACTAAATGTTGACATACGATAAAACTGAAAAAAAAATGTTATAACTAAATCTAGAAGATAAGGACTGAAAGAAATGAAGAGTAATATTAAAATGGTTCTTTCATTTATCGGACCATATTGAATAAGTCTGCTCCTATTTTCTTGTGATTTTGGTTTTATTTACTTAAATATTAAATGGAGAACTTATATAAGTTGCGAATGCCAAAAAGGATAGTAGAAAAGGAGGAAAGGAAATAAAAATGCTAGATATTTGGGATTAAATGTTGGCATGTTTGTATAAATGGAAGTATGAATTTGTATAACATGCTTGCATATGTTTAATTTTAGTCTACTGCTTATCTAACAAGATGCTTCTCGTTTTTTTTGCTGGTGAAAGGAAAAATTGAAAGAGAAAAAGCCGACTGTGGCAGAGGCGCTTACACAAACTCTTCAAGCAATGCATAAGTCTGGGTGCTTAAATCTTGCTGACATTGTTGAAGGCAAGTTTCTTTTTCTTTCTAAATATCGTTCATTTTGTGTCTAAATTATAATTATCTTGCCTATCCAGAATTTTAGCTTGATGTGTAGCATATTACTCCTTCATGTGTTTTTTCTCCTCCTATAGTTGCTTTGTGAATACTTCCTCTTCCATTATTCTTCTATCTCTGGGTGTTTCTCCGGTGTTATTTTGATGGTTTCCTGATGGTTTGCAATTGCCTGATGAAGTGTGAAAGTTTACTAAAATTTATATTGTGTGCAGGAATATAGTTTAGGAGTAACCACTTAAATTTTCTCCAGCAGTAATCTAATCATTTTTGGTTTCATTCTTATATATTATTACTTTTGCTCTATACAGCTTGTTCTGGGAAATTGGGGATAGTGTTCTTTATTTTCTTTTCTTTGGTGGGTGTATAATGAAAAATTTGTCATTTTTTGGTCTGTAATCGGGATTGAATTTGCCACCGTGAATGATACAGTGGATACTGCTTTATGCAGATGTTAAGACGGCTGTGAAGAACAAAGTTCCTCTTGTGCGGTCATCAACTTTGAACTGGGTGACCTTTTGTATTGAAACAAATAACAAGGCTGTTATTCTAAAGATTCACAAGGATTATGTTCCCATCTGTATGGAGGTAGTATATTCTTTGCTCATGGTCCTATTAAATTAATCTCCCCTGATTTTTGAATCATCATTAATGTTACAATCCTCTTGTCCTTTGTCAACTTCAATACATGAGCAGGCATGTGCTCATCCTCATGCTTTCCCATTTAAGTTGAAATCAACATACTTAAAGTGACCCCGTAGTTCTGAAGTTGGGTGTTACTTAAGTGTGTTATGTGAATGAAAAGAAAAAAAAGAGAAATGGCTAATGAAGTCTTTTAGGAGACTTATTTAGAGAAATCTTGTTTATGTACAAAGTGATGTGCACTAGATAGTAGTTTCTATTATTAACCCACCTAAGTTAGCTTCCGGAGTAGATTATTTAATAAACTTGTTGATTGAAAAGGATACAGTAAACATGTAGGTTTTCTTATATGCTGTTCTGTTATGGCTTGTTCTTTATTCTTCATGGCAACGTTTGACATCAGGCAAATTGAATTTTGTAGTGCCTTAATGATGGTACCCCAGAAGTAAGGGATTCAGCTTTTTCTGCATTGGCAGCAGTTGCTAAGGTAGTGCTTCCGTTTGCCTGTATATCTTTATCATTTTGTTAATCTATTAATATATATGAAGGTAGTATGTCTATAGATATAGGAAAATATCTATACAATTTGGTTAAATGTTGAGATGATACTTCATATTTAGTGATTCCTACTATGATTTCTCTGTACTTTTTGTGCTTAGTCTGTTGGAATGAGGCCGTTAGAGAGGTCACTTGAGAAACTTGATGATGTTAGAAAGAAAAAGTTGTCTGAAATGATTGCTGGTTCGGGAGGCAGCGTGTCAACTGGTACGGGTGCAGGTTTGTTAACTTTTCCTATGTTCATTTATATTTAATAAATTCAGCATTAAAAATGTTAACTTCAATGGATTTAGCTTTGTCCCTTGTTTTTTTTTGTAATGATGCACCAGCTACAGTTCAAGCTGTTAGTGGGAGCGTGTCTTCAGCTGAGGTGGGTTTATGTTTGCTTCTTAACCATATTCTTTCTCAATTTGGTTTTTGTAATATCTGTCTCCATCATACAGTCATTAATTATTTTATAACTGGAAAAAACTAATTTAGCAATTTCTTGTTGAATTTCTGCTACAGAATTTTGTTTATGTTCTATATTGTTATTGTACTTGAATTGGAACCTGTTGAAGCTAGATTCTCCTGTAGTACTGTATTGAATAATTGTTGAATTTCTTAGAGTGGTATTTTATGGTTATAACTACGTTTATATGATTTGTTCTGATGATAAACTAAGGTATTAA
>CATIWJ010061718.1:0-18226 GCA_949640765.1 Croton laevigatus | reverse complement strand
ATTTTTATTATTTTAATATATAATGTGTAATTTTTATTTTAATTCATATAATTTATATACTATTTTAAGAATTAATTATTTTTATTAAATAAGATATAAATTTTATTATTATTATTATTATGGTTTGATGATTTTGTAGTTGATACTGTGTATCATAATTTCTTTATTAATGAATTGAATAAAGTTTTATTATTTGATAAATAATTATTGTTGAAATATATTTTTATTAAAAAATTATAATCCATAAAAATAAAATCTTTTAAAATTCATCAATGTCAGTAAAAGTCTTTAAAAATCTATCAATGTCCATGAAAGTTTTTTAAAGTAAAATAAAAATCTTTAAAATTTTATAAAAATCTTTTAAAAATTAAAAAATCTTCATATGTCTTTAAAAATTATTTATTATAAAATTTCAATAAAAATTATTAAAAATTATAATTGAATATAAAAAATTATAGTTTCAGGTGGAAAATTCCAACCCAAAAAATACTTAACCTGATTACAAAACGAGATTATTTTATTGCTGTCTGACATCCTTTTATATGCAGCCTCCCACTTCTTTCTTTTCTTTCTCCTTTTCTTTCGTCTTCTCCTTCCTTCGCTGCCGACACCAGAATCCAGAACCACCATCACCACGACCGACCACCAGCACCATCCCTGTCACCGCCGCTCCCTCCTCTTCCCTCTTCCCTTCCTTTCTTTCGTTCTCTCTTTTTCTTCCTCTCTTTGTGCGATCTGTTTCTCCTCTATTTCTTTCGCACGCAGCAAGCGGCACCACCGGCACCACACCACCCAA
Source organism: Croton laevigatus (assembly GCA_949640765.1). Taxonomy (NCBI): domain Eukaryota; kingdom Viridiplantae; phylum Streptophyta; class Magnoliopsida; order Malpighiales; family Euphorbiaceae; genus Croton; species Croton laevigatus. The sequence goes on along the minus strand of CATIWJ010061718.1, from coordinate 17,430 downwards.
CAAATACCAGCCGCTAAGCTTTATTGAACCGGCGGCCAAGGAACGGCGTCATCAACCCTTGTCAGTCTCATAGTGAACGCTTCTTATTTGCTCTAGCAGATCCAAAAGAATCTAGTAGATCCTGCGGATTTCTGGTAGTGTTCTGCTTATTCCCTTTCATTTTGTTAATTTATGTGATTTTGATTATTTGTTTCATTTCAGTAAAAGACTTGTAAAAAACCAGGTACTCATATGGTGGTAGGCCTCTATTAGCAACACCAGAGGTGGGAGACCCTTGGACATGCGGATGCTGTGAGAGTTCAAGGCATTACGAGATGCAGTGGATGCCCATTAATATATTTTCTACAAGATGCTGCTTATGAATGTCAAGAACATGTACTAGAGAATTGGAACTGGATGACACTGCTTGTTTTCACTTGTTCAAAGGTGAACTCTCAATTGTTTGATCAAATCTGGGTTTATTAGTTTATGTAAAGTCTCATTGGTGTTTGATTGAAGTGATATTTAGTCATTTACTAAACCTGAGTTTGGTATTAAAGTAACGGAAGTATATAATTCAATTACAAGAGAAGTTGGTTTAGTTATAAAATTTAGTTTTTTTAATTCCAAATCTTTTCTGGAATCAATTCACACCCAAACAGCAAAAAATGAAAATAGTTGTTATTAGTGTATGGCATATCTGAGTGTTGATGTATATTTGTGATTTACAGAATTGTAGAGGCACATAAAAACAGATCAGGGAATGCTTGAATGGAGTTGTGCCAAAAAAAAAAAAAAAATTAGTCAGATCAGGTCAACCCGAACCTGAAGCAGATCAGGTTAGGGTTGAATCTCCTAATCTGTTTATCTAAACATATCAGGTTAGGGTTGGGGGTAGCCAACCCGAACCTGATTGACCCGAACACAAACCCGACTTGTTTGACACCCCTAGTTGAAGATGACCCCAATTACCAAGTAGGCCATGTCTCTACTGTTAATTTAATTCTTTCTCTGCATTTCAATTTACAAGAGACGCCGGAGTTTCTAAAGTCAATTAATGGATGAACTTATCCTTTGTTCTCTTAGCTAATCCAACCCAAAAAATTTGTATGCCGTCCATTTATATATTTCCACCGTAAGTCAAGATTCTATCTTTAGCTCTCTGATTTCTTTTCTCATTGAATCTTACCTCAGATTGAGTTTCATTAATTAGTTAAATCCAGATTGGGTTTGATTCTCTTTCCTAGAATTGTTTGTTTGATTCTGTATGAGTGATACAAATTGCTTAGTACTTACTGAAGAATGTAGTAAACAGGCATAAAGAACTTAGGATAATTTTTTCTCTTTTAGTAAGAAACTACAAGATTTTTTTTTTTTTTATGTAAATAGAATACTCTATTAAAATTAAAGAAAATAATACAGAAGTTTGTTAAAAAAGAAAAGATTACAAATAAGGATTTGATGAAACTATTTTCTTCGACGGGAAGACTAATAGCATCATAGAATAATATGTCTATTGCTTCTTGTGGATAGAAGTCCACCAATGTATCTCTTGTCGAGTGAATACGAGAGAAGCAAATAAATCAGCAGCTCTATTTCCCTCCCGGAAAATGTGAGTGATTCGAACCTGTATGCGGTCTAAGGAGTCCAACATCGACTCCCAAGCAGTACGAACCGACCAAGGAACCGTGGCCAAATGGTTTTGGAGCAAGCGAGTGACCAATAAAGAGTCTACCTCAATCCAAACTGCGGGCAAATGTAACTCAACAACCTTTTGAATCGCAATGATAACTGCCCATAATTTTGCCTCGAAAGCAGTCATGACACCCAGTGGAGCTGAAAAAGCATGAAGTACACGCGATCTTTCATCTTTAAAAACCCCACCTGCAGCAGCCATACCTGGACAACCGTGGGCTGCACCATCAGTATTCACCTTGATCCAGCCAGAGGGAGGTAAGACCCATACGACTGGGATAGGAGGTCGTATCCGTTTGGGAATGCCTATCACCCCTAGTCATTTCAAAATCATAAGCTCACCCACAGTATTAAACATATGACCAATAGCATGTAGTTCAGTTTCTTTGATGACCATACAGATTTGTCTAACAATTGTAGGTAGTGGGCTATTATTATATTTTCATAATCATTATACAATCATCACAATTATTATTAAAATTATTATTATTATACATTAATCATTATACAATTACTATTATTATTATTATTATTATGTAATGATTTGATTAGCAGCCGCCGAAAATAAAAAAAAATATACCAACGGTCATTTCATTGCCCCCTGCCACATCAGCAAAAAACACACTAAATACGTAATTATTATCTTTTTCACACCAAATATGAAAATATTATCAAAAAACACCCCAAATATGTAATTGTCCCAGCAATAAGCGGATGGTGGTTGGTTTAATAAATGGATAGAATGTATCTATATAATCAACCCTTGGTCATTAATGAAATCCTTTGGCGATTAGTCTAACCTTCAGAAGTTAATTTTGTTTGATAAACTCATTTGCATTCAACAACATTTTGTGGGAGATGTGTTGGAGAATCGTTCAAAATTAGTTTATTTATTTGTCCTAGTCATAAGGAATCAGTTTTTTAGCTGTAGATTGTTCTGCAGTAGTGCCTATTGTCCAGTCATTATCCGTTGTATATTTGCCTATAAAAAGGCTAACTTTGGTCAAGAATGATATGAATAAAAACTACAGTATTTCTTCTTTATCTCTATCTAACTATGTTTCTCTCTAATTTTCAACATGGTATCAGAGCCTTCTATGGTCTTGAGGGACTGTGGAAATCAATTTTTTGTGTAGCTTGTAGGGGTTGGGTTGTGCTGCTGTCTCTCGATTTTTTTTTTTAACCTCTGTTTTCTATTTCGAATTGAATAACTACTTTCGTCTCTATTTTCGTTTTCGTTGTCAACATGAATCCCGTTTTACGATTTTGTTCTTCCTGAATCGTTGTCTGATACTTTCATTCGTTTTATCTGGAGTCCAGTTCTCAATTTGTTCTCTTGTTGAATTGTATTCGGAAACAAACTCTTTGGTTTTCACAGAACTTTTCTTAATTTGTTGGTTCGGTTTTTGACAAAAAATTTCTCTATGCTATTATCATCATGGAAACAGAAATAAATTTTGCAAACATAGCTCCTCCTATTTTTGATGGCAACAATTATCAAGCATGGGTCATTAAAATGACAGCACACCTTGAAGCATTTGATCTTTGGGAGGCTATTGAAGAAGATTATGAAATTTTTCCACTACCAGAAAATCCTACAGTAGCTTAGATGAAGATTTACAAAGAGAGAAAAACAAGAAAGTTAAAGCTAAATTGTGTCTGTACTCCGCTATGTCGAATGCTATTTTGACAAAGGTTATGAATCAAACATCTGCAAAAGGCATATGGGATTATCTCAAGGAGGAGTATCAAGGTGATGAAAAGACTAACAACATGAAGATGCCTAATTTTCTCAAGGAGTTTGAGAGCTTAACAATGAAGGAGAATGATAATATCAAAAATTATGTTGATAACTTGCTTGGCATAGCTAACAAGGTAAGGCTTCTTGGTAAGGTTTTTCCCGATAAAATGATTGTGCAAAATATTCTTGTGACAATGTCTGAAAAATATGAATTTAAAATTTCTGCTTTGGAAGAATCTAAAGATCTATCAAGTATTTTCTTGGTAGATTTAATAAATGCATTGCAGGTACAAGAGCAAAGGAAAGCCTTGAAGATCAAGGATGAAATAAGTGAGAGAGCATTCATAGCAAGGGAAAAGTTCATCTGATTACAGCACTTCACAAAATAAATTTCCTCCTTGTTCATTTTGTAAAAAATCAAACCATCTCGAAAAGTATTATTGATATAGACCTGATATTAAATGTAGATCATGTAAGCAAATGGGTCATATGGAGAGGGTGTGCAAAATTAAAAAGCAGCATTACAAGCACAAGTTGGAGATGATCAACATGAAGAAGAACAACTATTTTAAGTAAGTTTTGAAGGGACCGGCAAATCTCAAAACTGCAAAACATATTTTTTGAAGAGACCGACATTGTCTCAAAACTACAATAATTTGAAGAGACCGGTATTGTTTCAAAACTGCAATAATCTTTAGAGACTAGCATTGTCTCAAAACTGTAATAATCTTCAGTGTTTTTTTTTTTTATACTTCATGTTTGTTTTTATTTTTATTTTTATTTTTACTTTTATTTATTTTTTTTTTGTAATTTTGAAACATGGGAATATGTTGGAGAATGGTTCAAAATTAGTTTATTTATTTAACCTAGTCATAAGGAATCAGTTTTTTAACTGTAGATTGTTTTGCAGTAGTGCTTATTTTCTAGCTATTATTTTGTATATTTGCCCATAAAAATGCTAACTTTGGACAAGAATGATATGAATAAAAACATCAATATTTCTTCTTTATTTATGTCTAACTCTGTTTCTCTCTAATTTTCAACAAGATGGAGGAACATAAGCTGTCAAGTATCTTTAGCAATTAGTGGATTATATTTCTCAAGCAATTCCTGCCGCCACTTTCGATCTTCGGATAAACGAGCTAGGAGTAGAGATAGCCATCACATCTCAAATTTCAAAATCGACATATGTGATAAGATGAATTATTAAATAATGTGTAAACAGATTGTAAACATATCGTAAAAAGGAGTGAAATTAGAAAAGAATTATTCAGTAAATCTTAATTAAAATCAAGAAATATTTTTGAGGCTTGAACTTCAAGAAATTTAAGGAAGATTGTGGGATTATTACGAGTAAATTAATCATCCAATAATATCAACCGATTGCCGTGAGAATGTAATAGTTAATAATTGGATGTAAAAGGGCAATAAGTTTAGGAACTAGATACTGAAAAGTAAATTATGATTAATAGTTTAACATGTGATACTAATATGATTAACATGATAAAACGGACAGTTTGTAAAGATAAGAATTAATGAAATATTGTGACAAGAAAAAAAAAATGGCGGCAAATGAATATTGATTCAAACGATACTTAAGCTCATAAATTAGAATTAAAATGGAGGATAAATGGATAAATTAATCTAAAGACAAAGTAAAAATCTTAACTAGCATAGAGTATGGATTTCATAAATTCATTTAAATGGTAACATGTAAATTTTAAAATAAAAGCGAGAGTATATAGTCATTTTGAAAAGGATCAAAATAATAATTTTACCACAAGACAATTTTAAACGAATTGTGTAAAAAAAAAAGATCCAAGCAAGCTCCATTATGATTGATTAAAACTTATCTATATAAAAAAAAAAAAAAAAAAACCCCTAAAGTGTTTATGAAACTAAGTATACCCGGGCGATGTAAGGATATTTAAATTTTTTTAACAACTATATCATCCTATTAATAACATATACACTTAATATAAATATTTATAAATTAAAATATCATTTCATTTATTATTTTTTAGTAAATTTAATTTTTTTTACTATCCAAATTACTTATAAATTCATATGGTTTACCATCTCATTAAACATTTTTTGTAATTAAATTATATATAAATTATGTTTTTTTTTAATATTTTATTATTATTATTATTATTATTATTATTATAAAAATTAGCATTAATTATTAATTAATTATAAATAAAAGCAAGAATATGAAAAGTCATTACACATTAAATATAACTATTTTAAAAATTAGAAAAAATGATAAAATGCCTTGTAGATTTTAAGCATTGTTATTGTGATCCTCAACAATTATACTACTTCCGTTCCAATTTTAATGAGACTTTAGGACAAATCGTTATTCTAGAATAAGTGAGACTTTTGGTATTTTGGTTGAAGTATGACGATTTTACTCTTTGTCTTGTAGTGGATGTAATTTTTTTTTAGTGCATTTGGGTCCACTTTTATAATGAGTGGATATGAGTTAATTACTTTTTGAGTAGTATGGGAAGAACATTATAAGAAAAAAAAAAGGATAAATAGTAAAAGTCTCAATAATTTTGGAACGGATGTAGTATATTTTATTTATAAATATAGGAAGGGAACTGAAAAAGAGTTGGACAGAACCACAATTTAAAATAGAAAATTAAAGGCATTAAATTAAATGAAAACAGGATTTTTAAAGGAGAGAACCGATAACCCATCCACCACCCATGGTCACCGTTCAGCTATGCCACCATCATTCAAGACCACCAAATGATCGCTTTTCGTCCGGTGATCAAATTAGGTGTTTCAAACACTGAAAATGGTGGCCAAAGGTAGAAAATTGGAGCGGGTCAGCGAAGCAGACCTTAGGTCTGCCTAATGGGTTTTTTCATTTTTTCTTCACTCTCTGGAGACTAGACGGCATTTTGAGGTCACCAACCAGACAAGCATGTCAAGAGGAAGAGTTTATTATATGGTTTGCAAATTTTCATCGCCAGAAAATGAGATTGGGTAGTAAAATGGGTCACTTAACCCATTTACTGACCCGTTTACTTTACTAATAGGCAGAGAAGATGATTAAAATGGTAGCAGTTGCTATGTTTTGATGGCAAAGATGCCACTTGGTGCTTTTGTTTGAGCAAATAACGATGAATTATTTGGAATAGTTGAAAGAATGCTAGAAATAGACACGAAGTGCAGGTCAACACAGAGCTTAATTAGGTTTAGTACTTTACTCTTATTTGCTTACTTAACCTGTGTTTGAAATGAACTCTACATTATTGAAAATATATTGTAATATGTGGAAAGTGTATAAGTATTACGTGCTATATGTTTTATATTGATGCCTCTACTTGTTTAAATGCTAAATCTAAATATTTGAGTGTGTTTATATTTTCAATTATATTATTATAAATAAAGTACCAACAAACTGCATTGCTCAATAAGTTTAGTGTCTGCGAAACTTGTAGATTTAAAGTGATATTAGAAGAAATTAGAACACAAAGTATGTCACATCCGAAAATTTAAATTAACGGTAGTTTGACGGAATCACGGGATTTGACTTTTAATTTTTGAAATTTTTGGGGAAGTAAATAATAATTGACTAAGTTGGGATTTAATTACAAATTTTGAGAAAAATTAGGGATTTAATGGAAATTTTCAAGGATTTGATTGAAAAGTATATTGTTGATTATGGACTAAAATGTGAAAAGAGAAAATTGAACAAGGCATGAAGAAATTTGAAGAGAGTGGAATTTGTTGTTGGCAAGGATTAAAAATAGAAAGGAGCACGTGTTGGGTTAGTTTGTATGTGGCAAGGTTAAAAGAGTGCATGCAAAAGTAATAAAGTGAATTGCTAGGTGACTTAAGTGAAGGCTTTTACATGGATTAAGTGGCAGAAGTTATTGCAAGGTGGCAATGAATGTGTTTTCGGTGCAGGACAACGAAGATTGAGAAAATAGAAATAAAATCAGAGCAAGCCATTCCCACTTCTCATTTTGCTAACTGAAAAATAAAAGATGCAAACTCTCTTACATTTTTTGTGCTATTAACTTGGTGGCTTGGAATTTATGTGCAAGGCGAATATCTGGGGTCAGTTTTGTAAGTTGAAGGGAGGTATATGAAATTGAAATGAATAGAATTAAAGCTTAGAAAGAATAGTTCGGATGGAAGAAGGAGGGAAAAATAAAATTTGCCATTTTGAAATTCTTCTATCAAAAGTAGAATCTAAAGCCGAAAATTAAACCCTCGGGTCATTTCACTCAAGTTTAGCGAAAGAAGTAGCTCGACCCACTGCCGGAAGGCCAAGATCCGGCCGGAATACCCATAGAAAAATTGGATAACCCGAGTTACTCCGAAGCATTTTCCGAGAGCTCTGGTGATTAGCCGCCTAATCTGAGACCGTAAAAGGACCGGCGACGTCAAGGGAAGAATTTTGGTACCCTGCTCGTCGTCTGTCATCATCGGAATCACCATTAGGCTTCGTGGGCTTCGGGTTCCACAGAGATCTGAGACGCAGGAGACCAAGTGATGGAGACGACTGGAACGCAAGGCTTGGGCGCGTTTTGGCTAAAATGACGCCGTTCAACCCTTTTGTGAAACAACGCCGTTTGGTAGAAGACAGTTTAGCACCTGAACTTTTTAAAAATTACGCCGCGCGCCCCAAAGTTACTGTGGATTTTCAAGTAAGTCCTTTTATTAGTATTTTGGCCCCCATAAGTTATTTTTATTTACAATTTTGTCCAACAGAATATATTTAGGCCCTTTTCAATATAGTTTTGAGAAATAAATATTTTTAGAGCTTAATTAAATATATTTAGGGCCTGGATAGCAGGAATTGACCAAGAATTGAAGGCAAAGTTGAGGATTTTTGCGTATAGCTATTTTCCAGGTTTGGTACTATTATTTTTAAAGTATTCAAACTGATTTTGATTTAATCCATTAATTTGCATTTTTAAATTATTTGATTTATATTTTGAATATATGATTTTATTGAATAACTGATTTTATGGAGAACTCGAATGTGTGTTCGAGTTATAGAATAATTTTTTATGAATTTTTAATACTAAAGCGGTATTCGTAGGCGCGAAGTTACCGGCTCGGTAAAAGTAAAATTATATTTAAATGAGATTTTCAATATTATTTTGATTGAATTATGTTTAATGAAATTTATTTATTTCTCAATGATTATTATTTTTGAAGCATGAGAATTGAATTTTTTACTATTAATTGCAATTAATTACGAAATTGAAATTTGAATTGAATGAGAAGGATCGTTGAGAAATTATTATTATGAGTTGAATTGTTTTATGCTCTACTTGGTTTAATTCACCTAGAGATAAGAATATGTTGCAACATATGGTTAGAAAAATCATGCGCAGTGCATGAAATTGAATGAAGTATGTGAAATGAATTGATATACGGACGTAGCAGCGATCTACGACTCCTTTAAAGAATTATACATGTTTTCAATTCATGAATAGCAGCGATCTATATCTGAATTGAACTATGATTATGAACAATTCGTAAATAGCAGCGATCTATATCCGAATTGTAACCCTAGTCTTATCTTTGGTGTTTAATAATACCAGTAGAGCGAATGGTAAATTTGAATTATTGAAAAATGATTACTTCTATTGAATTTTTATTTTTGCACTAGTTGATTTCATGATTTTAAAATATGTTTAATTTTTTTTTTTTTACGAAATGCATTCGTCAACTGTCTTTAGAAAGTATTTCTTAAAAATATATATGTATATTTGTACCCACTGGGCAATAGGTTACTCAGCGAGTTATTTTTGTAACTTGCAAGTCAGTAGATAGAAGTTAGCAGTTCCTGGCATTCACTGAATATCTACCCAGTACGTAATGCGGCACAAGACATTGTAAATATTTGGCAAGTATAACTACATAAATACTATTTTATCTATATGTAACATATTATCTAAAATGACTATAATATAAATAAAAAGACTCTAATGTATGTTTAAATTAATGTATATGTAAACAAATGTCTTATCTTAGTGATAAACGGAGTTAAAATGATTATAGCACATCAGTCTGTCTTATTCGTAATTTAGATTTGGGGTGTTACAAAGTAGCATCAGAGTAGCACCAGTAGGCACTAGAGGATTCAAAACATCATAATAGCATCATGATCAACAAGAGAATTTAGGTTTGACTATACTGTGATAGTATAAAAAAAAAAGGTCAATTAAAGCTTCAAAATATAAAGTAGAGAAATTTTAATTTATTCAGTATTTATTTATGTGATTAATGAGTAAATCATTGTATTTTATATTTTGCATTGTTTGGAATGAGTAGCAAGTTTATTAGAGAAGAAATTTTGGAGATAAACAACTTTTCTTATTTATTGGCTTAATAATAATAATACAATACACAATGTGACCTTATATAAGCTAATAAAGTACTATATTTGTAAAAAAAAAATAATAAAATACGTGATGACTTGAAAAAGACTGACAAGTCCATGACTTTTATGAAATCAATCGGATGTTTGTCATTTGTATAGTTCTGAATTGTTTGGTGTGTTATCATCTATGATAATAAAAAGTAAAACTCCATAATAAAATTGTGACGAATGAGATTAGGGTTTGTGTTTATTCTCTCCATTTTGAAACTATGCTGTAGGATTGGGATTTGAGTTTGTTCTCTACACAACGAAATTGCGTTGTGAGAGATTGGTTGTGACATTTTTGTTTTGCCAATAGAAAGGACCAATAAGGGATTTGCGACTTAGAGACTGATTTGAAAAATTGGAACGATAAAGATTTGAAAACTTGGTTCCAACTGGAATAGAAGATTGGTAGAATCTATTTGGGTTGCAACGATTTGGGAACTGATTTCGGTACGAACATGAACGAATGAAATGAAGAATCACCGAAGTTCGAGTTTTGTATTTTTTTGTGAAATTGGAAGAAATAGAATTATTTTTTATTTAATTGGAGAACCTAGATGGAAAGACTTCTAGCAAAGAAGAGAACAAAAGAACATTTTTATGAATTTTTTTTTCCCTTTAGTTACCTCAAGAGGGTTTGAACCTTGGTTTTTTATTTTCAAATCATAAGGAGCACAAAATGTTATTTGGTGACAAAAAGAAAGGAAAGAAAAATAATTTGAGGAGAGATAGAAAGGAAAAAAATTGCAATTTTGATCGTTTTAAATGAAATTGAACCTCTATAATGGGTTTGGATTTCTGCAGTTTAAGAACATGCTTAGGTTCATTATGCCTCAGATACCAAGAAAAAATTTTGAAGATGAATACCTTTTCTTATTTATTGGCTTAATAATAATACAATGCACAATATAACCTTATATAAGTTAATAAAGTACTATATCTGTAAAAAAAAAAAAAAAAACGTAATATAAAATCCTTATTGCTATAGAAATTCTAGAAGAGATAATAGAAAAGAGTTGATCTTCAAGATATGGTGAATCTTTTACCCTTAACAACTTTATCACTTCAAGAAAGAATTCCTTATCACCCCAATTTTATGACTTTGTTATCAATTAAATCTATAAGGGCATAGTCAAGGATAACATAAACTATCAAAGACCCAAAGAGATGTATAATCTTGTTTGGATTTAAAATTTTTTTTTAAAAAGGTGACATATTCTTGAGAGTTGGTGTGGGAAGTCTGTTAATGGTGTATATGTTTGTCTCAAAGGCATTGGTCTAATATTTGTGAGGAAAAAAGGCAAGATGTAGCAAGGCTAGTTTCAACAATATGTTTTCTCTCTGCACATCCATTTTGTTCAGGGGTATGGGGACAAAAGGTCCTTTGGGTTATTCCATTCCATGTTTCCGAAAATACGCTTGAAATTTCTATCCCCAATCAACTTGAAATATTTTAATTGTTCTGGCGAAAAGTTTCTCCACAATACTGTTTTAAAATCGAAAATACTTCAAATTTATATTGCAAAAATATAAATCCAGGTATATTTGCTATAATGATCAAAGAAAAATATCATATTTTAGTTTTTAGCCCTTAGAAGGATTATATTCATTTTTTTTATAAATTATTTATATACTGCTTATAATATATTTATGAACTATTTATACTGTATTTCATAATTAAAATGTAGCCATATTTATAATTATTTTTAAAAATATATGGTATATAAATTTGAAGTCGCCTTTTCTAAAATAAGGTAAATTATAAGGTAAATTTTAGTAGACTATTTATGTTAAAGTCTCTAAAAAGTTGTTGCTATTTTTATATAATTCGATTAAAAAAAAAAACTATTCTTTTGTATTAACCCATGAGGTGTTCAAGCGAATTTTCGTTTTATGCTAACCCCTATGTTTCCGAAAGAAATGCGCTGGCCTAAAGAGTATTTTTATACCACGCATAATCGAACCTGGCATCTGTGGGCTCAAGAAGCAACGTAATACAATTGAGTTACCCTCCTCAGTTAAAGTTAGTTTAATATAATTGGTCTTTCTTATAAGACCAAATATGTTTCCATTTCTAAAATAAAATCATTATTTCTCATTAATTAAATTAATTTGATTAAGAGGAAAGTTTTAGAGAATTCAGACAATATAAGACTTTGTTAATTCATCAAGAATAATAAACAAAATGAATAAAATACAATTTGAAGGGATGTGGTACGTGAATGAACTCTAGTAAAAAAAAACTAGCTAATCAAGGAAACAATAAATCAATTTAATTCATAACCCTTATGTTATACCTAAAATTTATTTATCTAAGGGTGTAATTAACAAAAAAAAATGATGTTAACATAAGGGTAAATAAATGAGCTAAAATTGCATAATCCGAGGAGCAAATCTCAACAACCTATCTAGAGCATTAGGCATGAATTTTCTTGCAAACAAGAAACACATATTAGTCCTTTTTCCATTGTAATGACAATGACTCCATTTCCTTAGTCTTTCCAAGAAATTTTTAGTAATATCAGTTCTTCCAAATTTGTTAGGATGTGCTCCACCTTTTGACCAATCAACCCATGTCAAACTTCTGTTTGAATTATTTTTCCAAAACTTGATACTAACAAATGTTGGTAAATAGTGCTCATCGCCATAACACGAACCTCTGCAAAATCTCCGAAATGCCGGAAAATATCTACGGTCTGATATTACTTCAATGGCAAGGTTTCGGTTCATCTCAAACCACTGAGAACCTTTTCGCCATTGATTAAGCTTAATTAAGGGTCTCAATCGTTGATTATATCGACCGCGACCAACTGGTCCTGGTAAATCATATGCTTCTACAAAAGATTTTCTTGAACCAATTAAATAATGGTAAATTTTGGTGAAATTAAATAAGGGAATGCAAGACTCCGATAGAAGAACAAAACGTTGGTTGGAGAAGTCGAGCAATGCATTGGCTAATAGGCGGCGCTCTGCTTCCACCATTGTGAATTTTCCCCATTGCACCTCCTGCACTAGTTTTATCACAAATACATTTTGTTCACAATTTTTTGTTTTGAAATAATGATCGCATAAATACGAATTCCCTACTCACATTACAAATAAATCAAACAATTTAATTAATATTACACTTGATATGTGGGTTGTTTGCCATTGTTCGAAAGACACTTTTAAATACTTTTTAACTTTAAAATTAATTTGCTAAAAGAAAAAAAAAAACTTTAAAAATCAATTGATTACCCTTTTACTGAAATTTTTTTAGATTACAAACTATTTTAATAAAAGTTGCAAAATACCGCTTTTTTATAATTGCTTTTGAAAAACTAAAATTTAGGTGCAATTTTTAAATTTTATATCAATGATTTTTAAAATTCTCTTAACTTTTAAAATTTTTTATATATATTTCAAATTAAGAATTCTGAGTGTGGTAGTAGTGTACGTGTTATAGCAAGCATGAAGAAAGGAATGTGAAAAGTGGATTTGACGTGTGGGGAGGGATTTTTAGGATATAAATGGTAGAATTACCTTTGTAGTTTGAAAGAGTAGAATCAAAGTGATGCATATAGAAAAAGTAGTTACTTTTTATTTTCGTTTAAAAGATAGGTGTAATTTGAAACGATGGAGAAAATGTTAATTCATTTTACATAATAAATTGACCATGTTCCCGTTGTGCTTGGTAACATATTTCAATTTATTATTATAAATTTAAATGATATTTTACAAAAATTTTATAAGAAATTACCTCTTTTATTGTTAGGTATTAGAGCATCTTCAACACTGTAAAAGGGGTAATTGGTTATTTAGATAAAATAGGCATTCAATCCTACATAGATGCAAACCTAAAAAAATATTGGAAAGGCCAAATTTAGGGGGAAAAAAAATACAAGAATTAAACTAGCATTCCTAAAGACATTTGCTAAGACTCTATGTAAAACTTGTTATCAACCTATTTGGTATAAGATATGTATAATTTTAAAGGGACCATAGCCACCATTAGTCCTAAACTAAATATTTTTACCCATTTATTCCTTTTTTAATTCAAACGGAGGGTTTAACCCATGGGTCACACAATAGAATTGACTCTCTTTTGTCAATACACGCTTGTATATGGATTAGAACTCATGATTAACAGGTCACAACACAGCGGATGTTAATATTGTAAATATACATTTCATTGTATTTTTTATTTTTTAACTTTGTTTATTATAACATAATTTAAAAGTTATTTTTATGAGGATAATATCAAAAATAGCTCAATTTTAAGTTTGAAAATAACTTTTAAACTAGCTATACTTTTGTTTTTAAAAGGGACATATTCTAACTTCAAAATTTTAAAAAGCTCATATTCTTTTGTTTATAAATTGTTTATAGTATTTTTATAATGTGTTTGTAAATTGTTTATATTTTGTTTATAATTAAAAAATTGCTATTTCCCCCCCAAAAAAAAACCCCAAATTTTTTAAAATATATTACCCCATGAAAAATGCTATTGGGCTCTATAAGAATCCAATAAACTTCATAGCTACTGTAAGAATCATTCTTTGGAGAATTAGAGTGACTTTTGTAGGGTACGTTACTTGGAATTTTGGATTCTACAACATAATGACTAAATAAGTATGATCACCACATTAGAGAATCTTGTCCACAACTCTAAGTTTTCGTGTTTCAATTAAGTATGATTACCACATTTGTTTGACTAAATAATTATTTACTGTTTGTTCATATCAATTTCTTATCAACATAAACTTTGATAAACTGAGATTAATACCAAACTGTAACTTGAAAATTTTCAAACTCATAAAGAATAACTCCACCATACTCAGTTGAAAGTTTAGTTTTTTGAAAGGACAATTGATAGTTGATTTAGTTCTGTGAAACTTATTTAATTACCTTATTATCTCATAAATTAAAAAGTTAAGCGCTCTAATTGCCGTTTCCAAAAAAAAAATTAGAAAAGAAATCAAAATTTATTTTTTATCTCTTTCCGCTTTTGGTATAAGTTATGGAGTTAGAGTTGCTCTTTTTCCCAAAAAAAAAAAAAAAAAGAAAACTATTCTATTTCAATATGGGCATTTCTACATGTCTCGCACCAAGATTGCGAGACAAAAATGATTTTTTTTTTCCAACTCGAAAGGTAGATTGTTTATACTGAATTCTGAGATCAATTTCAGTAGCACACAGTTTACCAAAATTGACTCTGTATTATCAATTTCATATGACTGTAAATTTAACAATATCAATTATTTTATGTTAAATTTGCAATACATAGTCAAATTCTGCGAACTGCATGCCATTAAAATTAATTTTGGAACTCAATATAATAACAATTTACCATGCGAGTCGGAAAAAAAAAATCAAAATAACATTTGTATCGCAGTACCGTTTTAAGATATGATTAACTTTTCCAAAGTCTAATAAACTATGAATAGAACAAGAAAGAAGTGAATAAACTAACCTTGCTTGGGATCCTCCTGCCATAGAACACAGAATTTACAGGCACTGTTCCATTGAAGGAAGGATTGGAATGCACATAAATTGAAAATAACCCTTCATGACCTTTGAAAAACAATTCCCATAAAGGAGCCAAAGGCAAAGACCCTCTTGTCAAGAACAAGAATGCAATCTTTGATTTAACTTGAGATGATGAAAATTCATGTTGACCAAAACCAACCATTGATGCTCTCCGTAGTAGCTCTTCATCTTTCATGTTATGCCAGATACAAGGAGGTGAAATCGGCGGCGGTGGCGGCAGAATGGTATGGAAGGTGAAATCGCCGGTTCTATTTGAAGGCGAAATCGCCCGTGGTGGCGGAAGGGCGGATTGGCTTTGCAAAGAGAATTGATTGATGAGTTGAAAGTTGAGAGAAATAGCTTTGAGATAGAAACTAGTAAGTGTTAGAAGAAAGGCCAAACCACAACACAGAAGAAGGAAATAGGAAAAGAAATTATGGAGATGCATTTGGGAGGCATTGATGAAATTGGGCTGATGATTTATGTTCTTCATGGTGAGGAGAAGGGTTGCTATTGTTGTTGGTATTTCTTTCAGAATTTATGTAATTAGTAACGTTTTCCTACGTATTAAAAGGTAATCAAATATTAGCATTAAGATTTGATTTAGCTTTAATGGCGGTTTATTGCCCATGAGAGAGGATTTTTGTAAAGTTTGCTTTAGGAAACTTGACTTGAGATTCTCCTTCATAAAAGATTCTTAAAATGATCACTAAAGAGGAAGATAAATATTTAGAACATCTTCATTCTCATTCCTACTATAGATTGGAGCTGACGATTGATAGTAAATAGAAGGTATCAAATTTGAAGCGTACTCAAATTTAAAAATAGATGATGAAAATGTGTAATAGCTCTTAAAAGCATTTCTCTTATATTAAATTTGTGTTATATTTTTTAAAATTTTTTAATTAATTAAAATCATGAAAGGGAGAACAACGGACATAAAAGCTAAATAAAAATTGAATTTAAACACCAAACAAGATTTCTTTAAAAACACCAAGCAATATCAACCTATTAAAGAAATTATTATATCTTCACTTTGGTGCAAGAATTAAAAAGAAAAAGAATTGAATTGGTACATAGAGGTTATGTAAACAATAGCAACAATTATCAAATCCAATTCCATTCCATGACGGTGTGTAGGAAAAACAAGCAGCAAAATATTAGTTAAAAAAAATATTGCAAATGACACCAATTTTTCCAAAGCTCTCGTATCTAATATCAATAAAATTAAAACGAAATCCAATTCAATTTCTCGAATTATACAACAAATCCACACTAACACTGATGAAGATGAGGTAAGGATTTACAGAGATCATTGTACATATGAGGAGATAATTTAAAAGTTTGAAGCTCGGAAAGCATCGGAGCAGAGTATTTCAAAGCCTATCTAAGGTTTTTGCATCCTAAAACCGAGAAATTGAAAGAAATTAGGTGTGACATAAGGAGAAAAGCAAAAGTAGAGATTAACTGAATAATACCAAAGCGCGATGCATGTAAGGGAGCTGTTAAAATAATTGATTTCGCAAGCTTGACAATGTTAAAATGATTAATAAATGTTTATTACCTCTTGAGTCTTAGTTGAAGGTGCCAGATAGAGGCAAGCACCACATTCAGATCAAACAAAGCCAACACATGCAAGTTTTGACATAACCACATGCACAAAATTTTTTCTTTTTATTTGAAAGACAAAACTAACAGTAATTTTAACACCTATTTTCGATTTCGTATTGACGAAAAAAATAAAACTCGTGAATTGATTAAAAAAAACGAAAATCAGTTCAAAGATTTTTTATTTTTACAAATAAAACTCGAGAATGCGCAAAGAGAGAAAGGAAAAAAAGAAGACCACCTAGGGGTGTTTAAAAAAACCGTAAACCGAAATTCGAAATCGAACCGCACCGAGCTGAAATTTCGGTTAATTGACGGTTTCGGTTATAATCAGTAGAGAACCGAACCGAAATTATCGGCTCGGTTATCGGTTGTATCTATTTCAAAACCGAACCGACCGAACCAATAATATATATATATATATATATATATATATAGGGTTTATAAATATATATATATATATATATATATATATATTTATAAACCCTATTCTTAT
>CATIWJ010061712.1:0-13608 GCA_949640765.1 Croton laevigatus | reverse complement strand
ATTTTCATTCACAAAGAAATGAATCATATAATATATTATTATTGGTTTTTATTTGCTATAAATTAGAATTTTAACAAATAAAATTTTGTTATTGATGTTCTCCCAAATTAACTAAAAAAAATGAATAAAACAAATTTATTCTATTTCTATACATAATATAAACTTATTTGGCTAAAATCATTAATAGAAGAATCATTATTCCTCTAAGAGTCCTTAATCACCCAAAAAGTGATGGGATAGACTTGAGAACTTTATTCACTAAGTCCATGGGGACAAAACTGATTTTATCCTTTGCATAGAACGAATCAATTCTCGCCCATATTTAAGGACCATGAAGTTGCTAGGGTCTTGAGTCCTATAGGCACCATGATGCCCATATGACTCCCATATGAATCAATCCAAGATTGATCCATAATGTCCTCTACACTCTTATCTCGAAAAGAGTGGCGCAACACCTGGAAAAGAAATCTCTTATCTCCTCCTCTTTTAAAACCTAATTTCCAAAAGGGTTGTAATCTTATCTATATCTCTTCTACTAGTGCCTTATTTAAATTCTTTTTCAAAAAAAAACTTTTGGACTAAGCTAAAACAACTCTTTGTTTTTGCTTTTGAGTACGAGCTATGAGATGAGTCCTGATAATCCTTGTTATTTTATATGGCACATTCATAAAAAATGAATCAATATCACACAAAGTAATATCTAAAAATTCGAAATTAAAGCCAGCATGTTTCAATTTTAATTCTATAATACATTCATAGAATAAACTATTACACAAAGTAACAATTAATCAAGAGTCAAATATTTGAAAAACCCATATTTCAATTCAACAAAAAAAAAATTTAATGAATAAAACAGATTTATTCAATTTCTAGACATAATAGAAATTTATTCTAAATTTTATTTGAAGGAAAAATAAAATTATTTTATAAAACTTGGTTCATCAATTCCAACAAAATTAGAATTGAATTTATTAATTTCAAACTAATTAGAATTAATATTAAATTAAGCTTATTTAATTTATTTTTCTAACATATAAAAAATTAAGTTATAAAATAATTCTATTCTATCTTTAATTAAACATATTAATTCGTAATTCTAAACAAACTAGAATTATAATTGTAAAAATAAAATAAAATTTAGACCAAAATTTTTAATGGCACTCTAAATAATCTAATTAAAAACAAAATTTAATTAAATTAATCACCAAGCCAAAAATAAAAATTTGGTACTCAATGAATAAACAAATTATTTGAAGAAAGGTTTTTAAAAATAATATTTATTAAAACTGCCCAAAAGGGCCTGTTTGCAAACTACTGAAGTTTTAGGGGTCAATCTGTAACACAGGAACGCTTGAGCACTAGAAGCAGAAATAGAATAAGATGAAGGACTGAAGTGAAAAATTATCGTCTTCTTCCTTGCAGAAAACGCCCTAGCGCCGTTCCTTGTCCAGCTGCCATTGCCGACCGGAACAAAGCTCCACCCGCCACCAGAGGAGAAGCCAGTGGTCGCCTACCGCCGTCAGCCCTTCGTTCCGGTGTAGATGAAGGCTAACTTGCCGGAGATCGCGAAAAAACAGAATCGAAAAACGAAAACTAAAATCGAAAAACGTTCGATGTTTTCTCCGGAAGCAGCAGCACCGCCGCGCCGCTGCAAGGACGAGGAACAGCTGGTCACGCTACCCAAGCCCCACCGCTGGTCCGCTGATCTGTCTCCAATGAAGGCTCGATGACCGAAAAAAAACGTGAAGAACTGATGCGAAAAAAACGCGAAGAACAGGACCCCAGCGCTGCTGCATCGATGACCGATCTTTGCCATGGGTAGGCTAACGCCAAACCTTCCATCGTCGGCAACCCCATCTGCGGTGGGTAGTTCTTGGTTGACGAAGATGGATTTGCGGGCTAACGAAGAACACGTTCTTCGTGTTCATCAGATTTCCAGATTTTTTTTTAATATTTTATTAATTAATTTAATTTGATCAAAACAGATTCAATCAACTTAAAATTTTTTTAGAACAGATCAAAAAAAAATGGGAGCAAAACAAATTCGTGTTCATCAAAAGTAATAGCACATAAAATTAATTCTCAAATTAATCAATAACAGGAGCAGACATATTCACACATAAACATGCCAAATAAATTAAGCTCATTCAATCGATACCTAGCAGGCTCTGATACGAAGGAAGGAATTCATACAACGAATATATAAATAAAGCGGGAATAAATATAAATACCTTATGTATGACGAACGAATATTCCCACGAGCGGAAGTGGTTGTAGGATCTGGCAAGTTAGGTCGTCTATAGAACATATAGTCCTATAGCGCTATTTCACAATCTAAGAGCTCTAAATGAAATGGAACAGTTTGAGGATGGAAGAGACTGACTATTCCAGAGAATAATACGTTATCCCCTAATCTCTTATTAGAGCTATATATAGATATTGGGTCATTAGGGTTATCCATTTAACCATATAGCTCATTACACTTAATTGGATCTACCCATGATTCATAAGTCATGGGCGGACCTTAATTAATTAATACAAATACTAATTAATTAATTCCAACAGCTAAGTACTTGAAGCTAGTGCCGGCTCCAAGGAGAGGCTAACTAGGCAGCTGCATAGGGCCTCACATTTTTAATTTACTTTTTAGAACTTGAAGCTTAACTGTTTAAGAACCTTTACTTTATTATAAGAACATAATAATTTAATCAAATTAAAGATAACGTTTGCGTTTAATAACTAAAAAATTTATAAAATAAATTGAGTTACGTAAATGTTTTAGGGAAGTCATATAAATTGTATTAAGATGAAGCAATTTTTTTCCATCATATTTGAGTTTCACTAGTTAAGTAAAATATTAAACTGGATTAGCTGGTAGCAAAAATTGTTAAAAGATAATAAAATATATGATATTTGCATTTGCATTTATTTAATATAGATAATGTCACTTCACTAATAAATCGAATAACAATGTGAGCTATATAGTAGATGTAGCTTTCTTTAAGCACTAAATTAGTGCTAACACCGTGGATGCTAGTTATCGAACTTGAGACTTTCATACTATCTCCATGTAACATAGGATAATAAACTAAGTCACACTCTGATTGGCTTGCGTTTTGCTTTGTAGAGTGACTGATTAATAATTTTTTATTAGTTAATTTTAAAATATGAATCTCATTGGACCAATGAAAATGAAAAAGTAATAATTTCAAAATATTTAAACATGTTGCTGAAGCAATGGGGTTGAAGGAGACTTTATCATGGCTCAAAGACAGAAGGTATGATCGTGTGGTGGTGGAAATGGATTGTCAATTATTGGTAAATGCAATTCTAGGAGTTGTCGAAGACTTCTCAGATTGGTACGGTACCCTTTAATTCTCAGCATTAGACTTCTTTTAAGCCTTTAATTCTTAGAATTAAACCTCCTTTTCATACAATTAGATAATGTGTCATTAACCTGGGTTCAGAGACAAATGAATCGATCGGTTTGCTCTCCGATAAACTTGTATTATCTAATGCTAGTGTGATAAACTTGTATCTTCTAATGCTAGTGTCCACACATGGAACTTGATTTCAAAGAGGTTGTGAATCTTGTTAGACTTGATTCATCCTAATAAAATGTTATTCAACCATAAGTAAATCTAACCATTCTTCTTAATAAAATTTTATTTTTTAGAATACTTTTTAATAAAAATTATTAAAAGGGAAAGACTATTCCACTTCCACTTTAGGTTTATTATATTTCTTATGGCAGATAATTAATTATGAAATTTTTTCTCTTTTTTCTTTTTCAAAAAGAATAGTATAAGTATTTTTGGAGCACACTAATAGATACGTATTTAAGATGGTGGCATCCACTTTTTCAGTGTTATAGGCTGGATATGATATCTCCACTTTACTTTACTCTTTTCTATTATAAAAAGCTTTACATTCCCATATGTTTAAAACGCTGAAACCACACGCTTTTGCTTCAATTGTCAGTCCATAGTTCACTTGATTACTTGTTTAAATCAACTTGTTAAAGAGAAAAAGCGAACAAAAATACTGATGAAGAGATGCAAAATTTTCAAATTGGACCCATTATAGAGAAAGTTGTACAGTTTCCACTCTGTAATATTTTCCTTTTAGCAAAGTTGCAAATAAAAAAAAATATATACTACACATATTTCGCCTCTTTACCTTCTTGAATTCTTCCCCTTATGTTTTAGTAGAATATTCAGAGTACAAATTAGAGTTTTATCAGGCTAACGGGAGGTTTTGCAGCAGTTTAGGGCAATCTTCGGATCAGTGACTGAGAGTGGATAGATTCCACTGTTGTTAAAGATGTTTCTGTACTAGTGACATGGACTGATGGTTTATGCAACTCGGGACTTTGACTTTGACTTTGGTCCAAATTGAAATGGAGAAAATATTTGACCAATGGGGGGAAATTTTGGTTTAGATTAATCATAGATTAAGGGGGGGAAAAGTATGAAAAATTGGAGAAGAATTGAAATGGAGAAAATATTTGACCAATGGGGGAACTATTGGGTTAGAAGTGAGAAGGAAAAAGAAAATTGGACCATTCTAATATTTATTCCAAAGATATGGGGGTGAATATTTGGGGCATAATTAAAAAATAATTTTAGAAGGTATTTGAGCCAAGAAAATGTGGGCACAAATTAGAAAAGTATGAAAATTTGGAACAGAATTGAAAAAGAATTTAAAAGGGGAAACTGAAAACGAGAAGAAATTTTGGGCTAGAAGTATAAAGTGAGAAAATATTTTGGACCATTTTTTTATTTATGCGTGTTATCCTTGCACAGGGGCCAATGCTAATTTCATAATAGAGAAATTTACAAAAAACTCCTCATAGCATTAACATCCTTATTTATCAAGTATTATACAAAAACCTCCATATTTTTTAAAACCATGAACAAAAAAGTCCTTCCATCCATTTTAAGTGGATTTTCTGTCAAAATTTCGGATTAACCCATAACATTTTTTATTTAATACCAAAAATGCCCTTTGAGAGTTGCCCCTGCTTCTAACAAAAATCAATTCATCTTCAACCTAAATCTACATCCATCCACTCCACCACCACTGCTGTCACCACCGTCACCCCACCACCACCATCCGGAATTGTTTTGAAAATGGCGATGATGGTAAAAGAATTCCTGGGCTTCATCAAAAAACCAGAGAGAGGGAGGACTCACAACCGATCCATATCAAAGAAATGAAGCTTCACTGAGATAGAGGGAGAGTCCAAAATTGGAGATCACCGAAAAATAAAGATAAACAGCCTGCAATTCAGAAGGAAAGCCGAAGAATAGAGGGAATTGGAACTTTCAATTTGAAGATTAAGATGAAGATTAAAACATTTGAAAATAGAGGTTCGGTTTCGAAGACGATTTTGAAGGCCATTCTTCCGATAGAGACAATTGGAAGCAGAGCAAAGTTAATATTAGGCATTAGCTACTTCTTGACGATCTGAAAACAGAGTTCCAATCTCTTGCCACTGAATTTGGTAGAGGTTTTCTTCACAGCAGTTTGTAGCACATAGTGAAAAATCGTGGAAAGTGGTGATGATGGTAGAAGAATTCCACAAAAACCCATAATCAAATCACTTCTTTTTCAAAACTCACAAAAATTTCCTTCCTATTCTTTCAAAAACCCACAAAAACGAAATCACAAGTTCCATAATTTCCATCCCAACATAGCAACCAAAGTTTTTGTAACAACACAAGAACAAGTGGAGGTTGAGGAGAATGAAGAAGATAACCCAACTGCAGAAATGAGTTTACCACTAGTGATGAAGTTGAAATCAGGGCCACGGTTTGTGTATTGATCAGTGAAGGTGGCGGCTGTAGGTGGCAGTGCCTAGCACTGGTCTGTGGTGTTGTCCTCGTGGATGGACGGCGGCTTGTGGTGGTTGGGACGACGAAGGAGATCAATGGTGATGCTGGAAATCGTAGCTGGTAGAGATTCGATCGGTGGACAGTGGTTCAAAGGGTGGTGCGGCAGCCGGAGGTGGTAGAGGTAGAGGTGGTGGTGGCGGTGGCGGTGGTGGTAGGGGTAAGGTAATAGTGGTGGCGGCAGAATGGATGGTTGTGGTTTTGGGTTGAAGAAGTTATGAATTTTCAAAAGGGATTATAAGGAAGACCGATGATTTGTTCTTGGATGAAGAGGATACCGGTTTGACGAAGGGTAAATCAGTCATTCCACTTTATTTTAACGGAAAATTTCACAGAAAGACTTTTTTGTTCACGGTTTTAAAAAACATGAAGGTTTTTGTATAACACTTGATAAACAGAGAGGTTTTTGTATATAATGCTATAACCTGAGGAGTTTTTTGTAAATTTTCCTTCATAATATAAAGGCTTTAACATTGCTTTATTTAACGACGTTGTTTTTTTTTCCTTACGCATTAACATGGGCCTTGTAGCTGGTCCATTATTATATGGACTTTTTAATTGCATTCTAAATCTCTTTTGGGCCGAGCCGATAAAAGGCTATATAACCTTGACTTTTTTTTTTCAATTATGTGTAATTTTTAGTAATTTGAATATTTTTTTTAGTAATTTTCTATTATGTTTAAAGGAAAAACAGCTCAAGACATGGTATACATTGCTTTTGATTATTCTTAATTAAAGATCACTTTTAAGAAAATTAGGCCAAAATGAGTATAACACAAAAATTCTGTGTTATAACAAATATTCGGGTTAATGATTCTAAAACGATTCTTCATCCTTAACTAATATCTTAATGCGATGAATTAGAGGACAAACTAATACGAATCAGTTATTTTAACTAAAACTTTTTTATATAATTTTTTATATGTATACTCATTTTCAAGTTTTGAAGTATATTTCTGTATTTCATATTATTTGCCATTTTTATTGTTATTTGTTCAATGAGTGTCTGATTTAGCTATTTTATTCAATTGATAATTGATTTTTGTCCAATCATTAATAGTTTGATGTTTGGTAAAACTTTTTAATCAACTACTTTGTTTGAAACAAAAAGAGTGTTCGGTTTTGGTTTCGGTACAATTCTTGACAAGAAACCAATATTGGAATCAAATGGTAAATTTATCAGTTCCAGTTTCGGTATAATTTCGTTTAATTTTGGTTCTAGTTTCGGTATGGTTTTAGTCTATAGTTTCAGTTCTAGGTTTATTTTTTTTTAGGATATAGCTGTTAAAAGCACCTTCTAATTATGCAGACATAAGGACTTAGATTGGTGTTTGATTTGAGATGGAGTGTAAAGCTATAGCTAGTGATCGACCCAGAATTTTTGTTTTCCCTTATGTCAGTATAGTAATGATAATTTTCATAAATAAAATTTGAGAACTTTAAAAATAATAGTACTCTATAATTTTAGAAAATTTAGCCAAAAAAAATAAAGTTATTTATGCAAACTTTGTGATAAGTTTATGAATTTAATAGCTACAGATGTTATTTTCATGAAACAAATAGCATAAAATTTACTTTCATGAAAAATGTTAAAAATAAAATCTATTTTTCAAATTAAATTTCTGAATTATTTAAAATTTTGAATAAATATGGATTTAAAGTAAAATTCTTTACATCGTAAATATCAAAGACAATAGAAAAAATAAACTTCTCTAAACTTTTCTTTTTCTAGGGTTTGTTCATCTTTGTGGCCGCCATCGGTGTTTTCATCGGTCACCAGTTGCGGTCACCCCGTTTTTTTCTTCTTTCCCGTTAATCTAATAAATTCTTTGCTTATGTCTTTCTCTATGAAAGAATAGTGCAATTTTTTTGCCTCTATGCAAATTTCTTTGCCTCAGTGCAATTTTGTTTGTTTCTTTATCTCAGTGCAATTTTTGTTTACATTCTTTTGCCTCCGTGCAATTTTCGTCTTGTTTGGATCTATATTTTATTTTGGTGATTCTATTTGGGTTGTCAGAGACTAGATCGGACTGATCTAATCAAGAGCAATGGACAAAAGTTATTAGAAGATGGAGATCCGCGTCCTGTTATGATCTTTGCTTCTACTGCTAGCTTCTGGGTTTTATTTGTTCCGATCTATCCCTTGAAATTGGTCTGAGATTGAAAGATTAACGATCGAAGGGAGATCTTCATCACCGATTCGAAACAGTCCAGATTGGGAATCAAAATCTGAGAAGTCCATTTTTGTACAAGTTTGATTCCTCAACGGCAAAGAACACCGGAAATTTAAAGCTGATTTCTCTGACGATCGGTAATAGAAAGTGGATTCATCGAAAATCGGAGAGCAGTGTTGAAAAAACCGGAAACATCTTTTAGCTTCTGTTTTTATGTTTTTTTGTTTTGTTTTAGTCCTTGTAATTTTCTATTTGTCCCAAATATCTAGATTGGCTATAAGTAATTTGTTTTATAGTTTCTG
Organism: Croton laevigatus; assembly: GCA_949640765.1. Classification (NCBI taxonomy): domain Eukaryota; kingdom Viridiplantae; phylum Streptophyta; class Magnoliopsida; order Malpighiales; family Euphorbiaceae; genus Croton; species Croton laevigatus. Next base: position 5,238 of record CATIWJ010061712.1, on the reverse strand, counting down.
GGTAGGTAGTCTTCTCGACATTACTGTATTACCAATTTATTTCTCTCGTAGTAAAATTACGAACAGATACTATTATCCTTTATAAAAAAAATAAATAAATAAATTGAACTTTTTTTACAATTTTGTAATCAATTTTTGGTAAAATGTTTAATAAGTATGAAAATAAATAAAATGAGTTTTTTTTCCAAAATTAAAAGATAAAAATAAATTAATTTAATCCTTTGTTTGGAACTTTCTTTTTGAGAAAAAGGAGTAATATAGCCTTGGCAAAGAAAGCCCCATAAAATATAATCTGCATCAAAAAGAAAAAAGGTCGAAACATTGAAAGATCTTCAGCTCAAATCATCCCACAACCAATTTAACCAACAACATTTGCTTCCCTATAGCTTTTAATCAAACAAACTTCCCAAACTCTAGCTATTAACTCCACAAAGTTCCTCACCATATTCCTCACAATATTAGTTGCTCAAAACGCACCAATGCCTCTTCCATTTAACATGTCAATATCATTTTTGACATTTTTTTTTAAACAATAAGGTTTTTTTTTCCTAATTATTTTAATTATTGAGACTGTTTTCCTAAGATCCCTATAGAAATCCTAGGGCTTACAATATCCAATAGACATTAGAGAATGGATAAAACACAAGTTGCAAGTCACGTGCCTAGTGAATAATTATATTGTACAGCCAAAGTTATCATACTTAGATTGCATATAAATAGGCAAACATAGTTATACTTAGAGGTGTCAAACAGGTCATGTCGTGTCATGTCGGGTTCGGGTTCGTGTTCGTGTCAAGCAGGTTCGGGTTGAAAACCCCTCAACTCTGACCTGATCTGTTCAGATAAACAGGTCAGAAAGTTCAACCATGACCTGATATGTTTAATAAACAGGTTAAACGTGTCGACCTGATCTGTTTAAGCTTTTTTTCTTTTTTAAAGATAAACGGGTTAAACAGGTCAATTTGAAACTCATTTAACCTGCTAATTTCATGTTGACCCTAACCCATTTAACACATGTAACCTGATTTCAATATTAAAGCCTAACTTTATATTTTTTTTTAACAAAACTAATTTTATGTACATACAGAACATAAAATAATAATAATAATAATAATAATAATAATAATAATTATTATTATTATTATTATTATTATGAACAGCAAACAGGTTACACAGGTTGACCTGCGGGTTGAGTTTTTTAACCGAACCTAACCCATTTATTTTTAGGTCGGGTTCGTGTCGACCTATTTAATTAAACAGGTTGAAAATATCAACCCTAACTCGCTATTAGCAGGTCGGATTCGTATCGGATTAGCAGGTCGTGTCAGCTTTTGACACCCCTAATTATACTTGTACATAGTTATACTTGTACATAATATTGATTACAAAGAAAATAAAATGATTTTTTCTCTCCTAATTTCCTTTTATTTCAATTATTATTGAAATAATTTCGTGCTCTTCCTACAGGTTTCTTAATATTTTAGTTTATCATTAATTATAAGGTTGTTTGACCAACTTATCTTATAAGTACTACATCCAATTTTTTCATTTCTTTACACCCTAAAAATACAAATACCAAGAAATCACCAATACTAATACACTATAATAATAAACAATTACTAATCCTTTATAAACCTTACTTTTTCACCAATACCAATAAAGAAATAATAATAAACAATTACAAAACTTACTATAAATGGAAACGTAAAGAATTGAAAAAATTTACCAAAATAGGAAACGTAAAGAAATGAAAAAAACTGGAGGTAGTAATTTTTTAACTTATAAAAAGGTGTAGAAATGTTTCTAAGATATTAATTTTAATTGTAAACATATTGTTTTCCAAGGCTCTTACCTAGACTAACTTTTTTGCAATAATCCATATACCAAATTGGTGACCTATTAATAATGGGCCATCATAGTCGGAATTGCAAAAATGAGGAAACTACCCTACGTAAATAATATTCATTCTTATGTTACTGTTTTATAATTGTATCAACAATTTTAATCTTTTCTTTATGAGTATTGAATTCTCTTTCATTCTTAAAGTAAATTTAAATTGTAGGGTTTTGACTTTCTATTTGTTTGATGAATGTATTTCATATAGACCTACTTTCGAAAGAAACATTTTGTTAAATAGAACAATAAAATCATACTCGGGAGGTGGGGCACGACGCAATTGAGAGCAATTACATCAAGTAGCTAGGCAGCGTGGGTTCGAGTCTTCTTGTGTGACAAAAGTAAGTTAGAGTGTGTGTAACATGTATGTCAAAAAAAAAAAGAACTCCTTCTCTATTGTACCAAAAAAAAAAGACAAAGAAAAGGAAATGGAAAAAAAATACAAAAACAAAAAAAAGAGCTTTGTTGTTAATGCTCCAACACACCATCTGATTTTACACCATTTACCTAGAAAATTGATAACAATGTTAATAAAAATGAAGAGTGCTATAAAAAGTAAAAAGAAAAAAATGCTAATTAGAACTTACTTTTAATTTCTTCTTCTTCTACCAGACAAGCGATGGTTGCCGTTGCTCCTTCTTGTCCTTTGACTCCCTTCACCTTCGATCAACTTCACCAACCAAGCAGGTTTTCTTGTTTTAGACACAACATATCCCATTACCACGCCAAACATAGCTCCAAATGCATATCCAATGGAAACTGATTTCCATCCGAATCCATTTTCCCAGTCCCTTGTTAGAGTCAACACTCGTTGCCTTTCATCGGATTTGCAAGGCTTTTTTAGTGGAAATCCACACAATCCTTCGTTCCCTACATATGAGCAATTTTCAAATGTATTGAACTGTTTTTCTATTGGTATGGGTCCTTCAAGTTGATTGTATGAAACATTAAATACTGCAAGGGATGTCAAATTTGCTAATTCCATAGGAATCCATCCATTAAAATAATTTGAAGAAAGGTCTAATGTTTCCAAATTGGCCAAATTTCCCAAGGTTGGTTCAATATGACCGATGAGATGATTATGAGAGAGGTTGAGCTACTTGAGAGAATTAAACATTCCGATTGACTTTGGAATTTTTCCTTTGAAATTATTGCCTGACAAATCAATGCTTGTGAAAATTGTTTGGATTTTCACCAACTCAATTTCAAACCCTTTCAGTGTAAGACTCACAGAGTAATCATAATCATAAGTGTAATTTTTTGAACCCATATATGCCATATTCTGATCAAGGTTGGTCATTGCATTAAACTTGTTGAAATACTCCACTGGTAAAGATCCGCTAAACAAGTTATTGGAGAGGTCAAAAATCCGCAACTTCGAGAATGAATAATTGGAAAATGAGTTACAGCCATTCACTAAACCATGAAGTTTATTCCATCGTAACTGTAAAATTTGCAGCTCCTCAAGAGTTTGTAGAAACGATGGGAATGTGTCATCTATCTTATTATTGCCGAGATCTAAAATTTCCAAATATTTACAATTAGAGATAGAATGGGGAATTTTCCCTTGCAATATGTTGTGGTTGAAATTTAAATATCTCATGCTACAGTTCTTTGCAAAATTATTTGGGATTACTCCATTGAACTTGTTCATTCCCAAATGTAAAACTGAAAGTTTATGCTCAAGTTTCCCAAACATTGTGGAATGAGACCACAAAAACTGTTGTTTGACAAGTCAAGAATTTCAAGATACTTTAACTTACAAACTTCAGACGGAATTTCTCCACTCAATTTGTCATTTGAAGAAAGAATGAGAACTCTCATGTTCACCGGTTTAAAAATTGATCTTGGAGTTGAGCCATGCAACTTGTTATGGCTTAGATCAAGATAAATTAGACTAGAAAGCCTACCAATTTCAAAAGGAATTTTTCCGCTCAATTGATTCTTTTGTAATTGCAAGTACCTTAAGCTAGAAAGCCAACCCACATTTGAAGGAATGTGACCACTGAATTGATTATTAGATAAATATAATTCTTCAAGTAGAGTGAATTTTGTGAAGAAATTGGGAATTGGACCATTGATTTTATTGTTTGCTATATTTAAATAGTGGAGTTGCTTAAGGTTTGCAAATGAGGAATGAATTGGGCCGCTCAAACTACTATTTGAAAGGTCCAAAGTCTTGAGTTGGACAAGGTTTCCAAAAGAGGATGGAATTGGACTATTGAAATTATTATCCAAGAGATCCAACAACTTGAGTTTGGATAAATTTCCAAACAATCCAATATTAGACCCTTTGACATCGCAGGCCCTGAGACTTAAAAATTGCAGAAACATTAGATTCTCAAAAATCTAATTTTCTAAATATATTGAAATTTTGGTCTGAGAAAGATCCAGGGAGTAGAGTGAAAGACTCCAATTTGACTTTGGCAAAGAGCCACTGAGGTTATAATTAAAACTCAAGTCAAGGTATTGCAGATTAGGGAGCTGAATTATATTACCTGGAAAGTTTCCATCCAAATCACACCATCTGAGTTTCAGAGATAACAGAGAAGAAGACAAATTGATGAAGGAATTTGGTGAAACTGAAGATAGGTTCACAGAGGATAAGTCTAATTGTTGCAATTTGGTTAAGTTTCGAACAAGCTTATTAAAAGCATCAGTTGTTTCTTCAACAATAAGACCATCATTCTCGGAAAGATCAAGAGAAATCAAATTAAAGAGGTGACCCATTTCTAATGGAATTCGGCCCTCAAAAACTGAATAATTTAAATTAAGGTGTGTCAATCTCAGTAAATGACCAAACTTAGATGGAATTTGAGAGCCATTAAAATGATTATCAGAAAGATCCAGCTCTTGAAGTTGAAGAAGAGTAAAAAGAGAATTGTTGGGATAGAAATTACCGTAAAGCATATTGCTTGGAAGGTGAAGCCCAATGACAAGCAGCAATCGGTCCTTTTTTCCATGAATCTGACTTGGGATAAGGGTTTGGACTAAAATCAGAAGCAGAAGGGTCAATGTTGAAGGAGGTCTTGAATTGGAGCAAGGCATGGCTTTGATCAAGCTGGCAAATTGGTTTTGAGAAAGGGTAATTAGCAGTAATATTTGAAGATAGAGATTGAAAATAGAAATGAAACAAAAAGAAGCAGAGGATTTGAGCAATAGAAGCAAAAGCCATTGTTTGTGTTTTTATAATAATGAAATTCTTCTGAATTACAAATCTCTATTTATAATAATATTTGTTTGTCTTTGGTTGATAAATTAATAAGTCAAAATATATAATTTTTAAAACATAATCTTTTATTCTTATATTTTCATTCTAAATTCATACTTTTGGAATAAAAA
>CATIWJ010061708.1:0-14180 GCA_949640765.1 Croton laevigatus | reverse complement strand
TGATTCAAATCTCTTAGGTTTTTGTTATGAGCATGATTTTTCTGCACTTTAAACACTTGTTGAAACATTAGTAGATCACAATTCAAGTTAGTTTTGTCAAATAATCAAAACAAGGGATTTTGGAACATTAAGCACAACATAGGCATGTTTTGAGACCACGTTGCATGTAATTTCCATGCCACTCATCTATACTTGATCTATGTCATTGAATATATTGATATGGTGAACATGGAAGGTTTACTTACGCTCATATGTGAGGACAGCCGCCATGATCTCATATTGATATAGGAGATGGACCAGATTGAAACTAAAGTGAAGTCTAAAGAAAATAGCATAAAGAGGTGCACTTAAAGAATTTATTTAATATGATTGTTTCTGATTTCATATGTAGCCCAAGTGGGAGATTGTAAGATTTAATTTATATTTGGTGGGCTAACATATGTAATAGAACAATTATATTAAATGAGCTATTTTGTCAGTGTGTTAATTTTAAGTGGTTCATTGTGGAAACCCATATACTTCAAATATTCGGTATGGGTTTAATGGGTGGATACCTGGTTACCGACCCAATTAGGCTTAATGAGATCCTATTGGGTTAGTATATAAGGAATATATTAGGTTATGGTCCCCAATATATCAAAACCCTAGCCTCTATTCTATTCTCTCCCCATCAGAGATAGAAAACTAAGAAACTCTAAGGAACTCTGAGATTTGGTTGAGGAAGATCTAACCTACCAGTGATTGTTCATCGTTTATTTCCGCAAAAGGTACTATTGCTACAATGGATTCAGGTACGCTTCCGTTATTCTTTTTATTAATCGATAATTGAACATAATTGTTTATGGTTTATTAAGGATTAAATTTCTACAGTTTCTGCATAAGAACCACTCTGCTTGTCCACAATGCTCTTTTTTGTACTTGAACTCCATTCTTGGTCTTCTCCAACCCTTCATTTTATCCGTTGCTTTCTTGCAGTGTCCAATTCATATATAAAACCCCATTGCTACACCCGTTGCATTGTGTCCACTGCTTCTCTTTGTATTTGAACTCCATTGCTTCCCTTCTCCATCCTTTGCATTGTATCCACTACGGTGCCCAATCAATATATCCAATCCCTATCACTACACATAGATCTAGAATATAAACAATTTCCACCATCTTTACTCTCATAAACTTCTCATTTCAAACATAAACATCTGATCTGAAAATTTCTACTACACCAATCTCAAGTTCAAATGTACTTCCAAAAGGTTTTGATTTCCAACTAGTAACTCGACAAACAGAATCACATACAATGTATATTTATGTATGTATCTAATCCAACTCTAATTAACCAAAGTTATGCCAAAAAAAAAAATTTAGTGAAATTTTGTAACATAATAAAAAAGTTCACTCAACTTCAAAAAAAAATACACAGTTAAACTTCAATGGATCATAAAAAAGGGGAAAATATCAGAGCCCAAAACAAGAACACAGAAGTTACATTTTAATTTTCCTTTCAAATTTCAGCATTACCTGGTTCCTCATAAAATCTGTAGTATAAGAACATCTTTAATGCAACAGTTTCTATTGATTTATATGCCTAACAAAATAGAAGGTGTCAAAGAAGAAGTAGATGAAAGTCAATATATTAACACCCAATTTAAAATTTTTATCTCCAATGCAACATTTTCTATTTTATTTTTTTGTTCTTTGTTAAAATTATAATTTAATATCTAATCAATTACAATGCATCATTAAATGTAGACCTTGTTTAGAAAATCCTCTAAAAATAGAAGGTGGGCTTGACAATGTTAAGTTTATATAAGTTTCACATGCAAAATGAACATTATAATTGAAAAACATTTTTAAGAAAAAAGTCTTCTATTTTTCCTATGTGGCAAGTAGATTAGTGCAATCCACATTAACATTGGAAATGCTCTAAGATCCTGGACCATAATTATCATCTTCAATATCACATCCCAGACCATAATAAGTATCATCATAATTCTCATAATAATCATCTTCATCATAATCAGATAAATCATCATAATCTCCATAATTACCCTTGAAATATTCACTTTCAAAGTCATCGTCTGCCATAATCTTGCAATTAAACAAGTTTAAATAGTTTGAAGATATGAAATTAACTTGTTAAGGAAACAGAACAAGCTGTGTTGAGAAGTAGAAACAGTAAATGCAATTATTCACCAATATCATTTGAAAAAGTTAAATCTTTGCTAGTTAAAAATGTTAGCTAGAAACTAAAAAAATGTAACCTAAAAAAATGGAAAATGTAAATTATATAAATTAATAAATCAAATCAGTTACCAGAATAATAAACGACTAAATATTATATCAAAAATTATTTCATCGGACACTATAAAAAATAAATTTTAGCATTTTAATCAATAGTTACTTTATTGAACGCTATAAAAAATTAGTGTTTTAATCAGTTGATCGCTAAACGATACTTTTAAAATAATAAACTAATCTTACTACTATAATCTTTTTTCTCTTACTCATCCAACATTATTTTTCTTAAATACATAAAAATTATAAATTATTCAGGCTAAATCACGCAGAAAATTATACTTAACAAACAAAAATTGGACTCACCTTCAAATTTTGTAAATATTAAAAAAGCAGAGCCTAGTTAAACCTGAATCCTGACAAAACCCTAAGTAAATACAAGGTGACCTGGATTCTAATATCCATATACAAGCAATAGTTTAAAGAGAAGCGATCTTAAGTATCAAATAGTTATGGTCCCCAGATATGGATCTAGTTATGGGTATATGGGGTAAGGGTTCGATTGGTGTTAGGGATAGAGGGTTAAGGTTTCTTGTTTTATGACCTATGGTTGCTAGTGTTTAGGATCTAAGGAGAGAATCTAATGACCTCTTAAGGCTAAAGTGCTCAAAGACTAATTTGGATTTTTAAGCTTATTTTCATTGAATTCAACTACATTTAAATACATGATTGCAAAGGATAATTGCCCCTAGTAACAAGGAAACAAACTGCCTAGTCGAGGAAAGCCTCTTACTAATTAGGGAATCAAAAGCATGAACAGAAAGTGGAGGAACACTGTCACAACCAAATTTGACTAATGGTAAAACGAAGGAGTCATAAGGACCGAATTGAAATTTAAAAAAAAAAGACCAGAAAGTAATTGGGAAAACTGGGACTTAATTAAAATTAAATTGGAAATGGCAGGATCAAGTTGTAAAAAGGGAAGATAAGTGGATGCATGCAAAAATTTTGAAGGGAAAGGTTAGGTGGCAGTGTGTTGTGCTTCATTGGCAAGGCCCTAAGACTTAGTAAACAAAGGCAAAACACAGAGCTCATTTTTCATCGTCTACTAACCGAAAATCATAAGGATATTCTCTCTTTTCTATGAATGCTTCAGTTTGAGAAAAATTGGAATTACTGTACTAAGTAGTTTCCTGAGAGCCTCTGGAAAGGATTAAGGAAAAAGTTTGAAAGTTGAAAATGAGCAGAATAGCATTTTAACTAGAACAGTTTGTAAGGAAAAATGAGGGGGAAAATATAATTTTTCTATATTTTATATGTTTTATCAAAATTAAAAACTAACACCACGAATCGAATCCTAGGAAGCCATTAATCAGTTTCAACATGAAAAAGTTTGACGACCTGTTATCGGAAAGTGGAGATCCGTTCGGATCACCCATCGGGTATACGGGTAACCCGAAGGATTTTTAAACATTTTTTGAGAGCTTTGGCCATCGTTCAATCATTTTGAGGTCAGGAATAAACAGGCGACAACCAGAGAAGGAGTTTGGTGCCTTGCTCACTACCTGAGATTGCCAGAGTCATTATTGGGCTTCGCGGGTTGTCGGTTCTGTGGATACTCAACACAGAAGAAATCGAGCGAAGAAAACGGACGAAATGCATGGAAAGGCCACGTTTTGACCAAAACACCGTTTTGGAAATTGTCACTTTTGGCCCCTGGACTTATTGCAGCAGAGGGCGCGTCACCTAAACTTGCTTTGGTTTTGCAAGTCTTTCCGTGTATATTATTGACCCTTGAACTTGTTTTATTCTTCAATTAAGTCCAGTAGAATAAGTTTATGGGTATTTAGGATTTGTTTTGAGGAATTGACTAATTTTGGACCTAAATACTTATTAGTTAAATTAATTTAAGTTATTATTGGAGCTAGATAGTAAGGAAGAATAAGGAATCAAAAGGTTTTCGGAAGTTTAGCTATTAGCGGAGCGTAACCAAGTTTGGTGCTTTAAAATTTTTGAATTACATTTTTAAATATTCGAATTGAATTTTATGCTTTTGAATGAATTTAAATATCAGACTGTTACCAATGTGGTAATCGCAAACACGATTTCACTGACACGGTCATAACACTCCAGCCGGAAGCGAAGTTGTGTTTAAATGAGATTTAAATGTTATATTTCAATGACTATTGCATACATGGATAAAAGCTCGATGGAATGATTTATATTTATGATGTTAAATTATTCAATGATTATTTTCGGAAATGTTTTATGCTCTACATGTTTAAGGAACTGTAGAGATAAGAATATGTCACGACATATGGTTTAACTGTGTAGTGTTTATTGAAATAAAATGTGAAATGAAATGAAAAAACATTGGGGGTAGCTATAAGCTACATAATATGAACCACAAATGAATCAACGGGGGTAACTATAAGCTACGTACTATGACCCAATTGCTAAAAATTTCGGGATAGCTACGACTACATTTTATGACCGAAAGTAATCCTTAGTCTTATCATTAACAGTCCTGAAGAACTAATAGAGTGAATGTGTTGGGCTCAATCACTTGTTTTGATTATTGGACAAAATAACTAGAGTTTGTGAACTACTAATGTGTTTTAAAGATGTTTTCAGCTTATCAAGTGAAGATAAACACATAAAAATTGCAAAAACTTGAAGTACCTAGCATTTGACATTGAACTCGCTCGAATATGATGTAGTCGCTTGAGTAGAATGTCTTCAAAAGTTCTAGGAGCATCCAAGTCAATCGAATAGCTTGAAGTCACTTGAGTATAATGCCTCCAAAAGATTCAGAAGGCTGCAAGTCGATCGAGTATGGTGAACTCGATCGAGTAGTGTATCAAAAAGGCAAGCAACTCGATCGAGTACCATGAACTCGATCGAGTAAGGTGACTCTCAAGAAGCAGTGGCACTCAACTCGATCGACTACATCCCTAGTCGATCGAGTACCTTAGTCAACGATGAATTTCAGCATTTTTCTCATCAACTCCATCGAGTAGGAGCAAGGGAACTCGATCGAGCACATGCCAACAGTGCACAATGGCTAGTTTATTTAAATATTTACCGATGTCATCTAGCCCATTACATGACTGTTGAGAGACTTTTGTCTCTACTACTCGATCGAGTAGACCTACTCGAGGGAGTAGTTTGTCTTTCTTCAAAAATATTTATTTATTGATGTAACGGCTAGTTTCTCTATGATTGAGTATAAATACACCCATTTTATGCATCAATGGGTTAAGACTTTCAATATACTCAATACTCTCAACTACCTTATTGTGCAAAATCTTTTCTCTATTATTTTCATTTATCTTTTGAGTGATTTGTTAGTTGGGTTAGCGTTAAACCCACATTTTTCTTAGTTGTTATAGTTTGAGAGTGATCTCTAAATTCTTATTCTTGTTCATTGCAAGTTTGGGGTGAGCACAAACCCTAAGTTTGAGGTGAACTTGTAAAACCTCTTGTATTCTCTTCTTTGTGTTTAGTGAAACCCAATTCCTTTCTAGGATTGGAGAAGTGGGCGTAGCAAAGAGCTTTGGCCGAACCACTATAAAATTCTTCTAATTAACCACCAAATCTCCGCTTTAATTTTTAGAAGGTCACTAATTCACCCCCCCTCTTAGTTGCCAAGGGACCAACATTATTATGACTATCTATGGCAACACTTAAGTGTGGGGAAAATATGGCATTTTTAGTGCTTTGAATCGTTTTGTCAATGAGTGTGTATCATGTATTTTGCCTAGGAGTATTTTTTAGTCTATGATGGAATTTTATAGTTGACATCGTGCAAGTGGTGACGATTAATATGCTGTGTTTTGAACTTTAAATTTCTTTTTATGGCATGATTGTGAATTGAGTTTGAGACCCTTTTTGAGCACTTATCAGTATGTTTTGAGAAAATTATAAACGTAAACTGATATTGCCTCTTGTTTGTATGGTGAGTCTGGAACTGCAGGCTTAGAGTCGTTTTGTTTAACTAAATTTGTTTTTGATTACTGAAATTAAATTTTGTTATTAAATGGTGTCTCTCTTTTGATTGAACCTAAACTGGTAACTTAAATTGAATCCATTAATTCTAATCCTATGTCTTTAATCAAGATACGAGTATGCAAAGCACCACTTTACAGGTATTCCTAGTAATAAGATTCACCTAGAGAGTGGAAGCTAAATAAGTGCAAAATGCGCATAAAAGGGGACCTTTTAAGCCAATTTGTAGCAATCAAATGAGTTTTAAATTTTTTCCGATATGGAGCATAAAATGCACTCATTAACATCAATAAGACAGTTGGGATGGAGTGTAAAACGCACCCACTAGCACTAAAAAGATTTTATAACAATTATTTTATGTGTTAAATATTTTTGTATGTTTTAAAACAAAATTTCTGTGCGTTCGCAGTTTCGGATTGGTATGTGGGAGAGTGAGGCAATGTAGTTGATTTCATTTTATCTTTCATTACGTATTGATTCACACACACGGTCTCTGCTTTGCAATCATATTTAACAATTTATGAATTGTTCTTGAAAGTGAGGGCATATTTAATTGTTACTATGTGCATAAGTGTTTGCTATTCTTAAGGCCGAGTTTTTCATTTGTCTCTAGTCTAGGTAGAATGAATACATTTTCTTTGGGTCGTTATTTAGCTCCTCTGATTATTTACTTGAGGACAAGCAAATGTTTAAGTATGGGGAAGTTGTTAAGTGCTAGAAATATATACATTTTTATGGGATTAGTGCTTAATTTTAATTATATCAGTGATTAATTTATTTTTAGTAGCACTTAATTTGTTTATTTTTGTTTAACAGGTTATAACTGAGTATTTTAATGAAACGGGACAAGAATTGGGCAAGAATAGCAAAGTGGGAAGGATATTTTTTAAGTAATTAAGAGCACATGGTGTTTTAGGCATGAAACATTGATTTTTAGACTTAATTGCAATGAGGTAAGAGGTTTTAAGGGTTAAAATTGAAGATTTGTAAAATTTATAGGTTTACTATAGGAATTAAAGAAGCTGAGGGACTATTTTGCATAATTGCAATGTTTGAGTCAATGAAACACAGTCCTTGTACGCATTTTGAGATTGGTTCCTGTTAAGTGAAACATAGCTCATTTTGCATTTTTGTCTTAGGCTAATTGAAAGAGAGGAACAAAATAGTAAGGGTTTGATTCGAAAAGGAAAACATAGATGATTTGTCAAAGATGAAGCACGATTTGAGGTAAAGAGTAGGAAGTTTGATCTGAAGAGAATTTGATTTTCAATTTCAAATTTGAAGACTTGAAGACCGAATCTAAAAGAGATTTCAAATTTGAAAATCAAAAAGAAGAAAAGAAAAGGCTATAAAAAAGATAAAAACAATGGAGAAAAAAAACAAGAGGGGAATCCTGGTTTCGAAAGAAACTAAGTCTTCATCACCAGAAAAGCCATAGTAAATATCGCCGGGAAAATCAAAAACGAAGAGAAGAGAGGCTTCTCCTTCAGTTTCAAAAATCAGTGGAAGAAGGAAGAACAAACCGGGACATTCTGAGTTCAAACAGAGTTTCAAGAAAATAGAGATCAGTTCTAGAATCAAATGGAACAATTTTGAAGGAGCTAAGAAATTTACCACCAGAGATTGTGGAGCAGAGGCTGGAAAACTGGGATTACCACCAGAAATGGGGATTTAGCTCTATCGAAACAGGAAGGAAGGTTCTTAGTCTGGAACGCATTAGAGTTGACAGAAGCAAACCACAATGAGGTCATTTTGGAGAGGAACAGAGCAGAATAATTCTGTAAATTCTAGTATAGTATTCTTTTAATCTTCTTTTAATTTTTATTGATTTCTATTGAGTTGTTATGTTGTTGATTAATTGATTTTGTTATTGAGATTGGAACTTGAGATTTAATTCTGTTGATGTTGCGATGTTGATAATGATAAAATGGTTTCGTTAATTTGTATCTGGTTTTTGGGTTAGATTTTGAGATTGTTTGCAAATTGATTCTGTTGAAATGGTTAAGTTGAACATGAGTTGAAGTTATTCGTTGTTGTTTAGGGTGCAGTATGAAGTGGATTTTGATATGAAACTTGAACTTTGATCCCTTTTGATTATTTTAATTTTCTTAATTGGATTGATTAAAAGCTTAAAGACATATGATTCAATTCCGATAGTCTATCCTAGGTTTAGAATGAATAACGAGAGTTGAATTCTTTACTTGATTTTGTCCAATTAAGAACTTAAAATGAATTAGAAATATAAGTTTTAAGTATAATATTGGATTTCAATAAATTGAATTTTTATGAATGCGATAGCTAGTATTCTTTTTATCATCAAATTTTCAAAAATCGGATATTTTAGAATAATCAATTGGGTGTTTTTGATATCATAAATGATTAAATTACTGATTATAATCCCTAGACGTTTTTCCCATATATTCTGTTTATTTTTACGTGAATTGCTGTTACTTTTGTTTTTCTGAAGTAAGTTACTACTGCTACTTTTGCATACGTTTGCTCACTTTTTAAATTGCTAAATTCCATCACTTGCTTTGTCGGCTAAGTAATAGAAAGAGAGTTAGTACTAGTAATCATTAGTTCTTGAGTGAATACGACATTGGTTGCTACCAAAATACTATAATTGCCACGTATACTTGCGTGTCGCTTTTGGATAGTATAATTTAGGTGAACAAGTTTTTGGTGCCGTTGCCTAGGTCATTAGGATCACTTAATTTTTATTTTTCTAGATGTTTCATTTTCTTTGCATTTATTCATGAATTTTCTGAGTTGTCATCGGAGAATTTTTGAAAATTTTTATCAACAATAAAATGAGCCGTTTTATGCTGTTTAGGATAGATTTAATCAACTTGTTAGTGAGTTTTCTTATTATGGTTATTCGAATCGGTCACTAACACTTCACTTTATTAGAGGATTAGATGAACAAACATCAGACTGGGTGTTTGAAGGAATTCTTTCCACTTGTAGTGCATTTTGGAATAAAAGCCATAAGGAGCTTATGTGTTTATTTAATGAGATGGCCGAGTTTGATTATAGTGCATACATGAATAGTTGTAATATCCCTTTGCACGACTCTTTTGACTCTCTTGATTTTGGAGGAGAGATAGGAATAGTAATAGAAAGTGAAGTGATAGTGGAATGTGAAGTAGGAGTTGATGAGGAAGAAAGTAAAGTAGAAGGAGACGTAGGTGAACTTGAAGTAGAAGAGTCGATAGAAGAACCAATTCTTGAACTTTCAATTTTAAATTTCACTGTTGTGGATCCATTTTTTCAATCGACAACACAATCCTCACACCATCTTGTCGTGCAAAATCCCTTTTTTTGAATATTTTTACAAAAACTAACTTGAATTATGATCTACTAATGTCTTATCAAGTGTTTAAATGCAGGACAAACAAGCACTAATTCAGAAAAGTGAAAAAGATTAAGGAAAGCTTGCAAAAATATCAAGACTCTATTTCTGTGAAGGCATTGCGCTCGCGTCAGTAACAATTGGATGTAATTTTCGCGCTCATGACAAGCAAATGAAACTAAGTGGACATCTTGTGTTTACAACGTGCTCACGACCACAATGACATCTATTAGTCTCGTGCTCGCGACCATGTACCAGGAGCCCTTTTTGTGTTTTTTGTGCGCTCACGACCATAACAAAAACCTGTTGTTCGCGCGCTCACGATTATAGAAATGAGTTTTAGTAGGTTTTTGAATTTTCAATGCGCGTGCGACTAAAGCAGCACCCATTATGCTCGCACTCGCGACCTTGTTCCAGAAGCTCTTTGTGTTTTCTATGCGCTCGAGAAGACAACATAGTGGCTCGCGACGATTATACCAGATGACCATTAGAAGTCTGAAAGTGTGACCATTTCAACCATACCAAAAGTCAAACTCTAACGGCTAGTGCATTAAATGCCACCATACTTTTTATAGGAATCTGTTGCGGTCCATTGTAAGGAGTCACGCTCGCAACCCTTTTGCAGAAAAACAAAGTATTTTTGTTTTCAAGAATAAACGGATGGAAACTTAAGTGTGGGTATAAATACTCTTTCAAATAGCCATTAAGAGGTAACACAACAACTGTAATCAATTCTTCAACAACCTCTTGTACTTAAACTTAAAAACATTCAATCTTTAATTCTTTGTAAGAGTGTTTGTTGGGTGAGCATTAAACCCAATTTTTTTTTTATTGTGAGTGTAAGTTCTAGTGTGAGCTTTAAACACTAAGAGTGTTATTGTAAGTTTGGCGTGAGCAATAAACCCTAAGTTTGAGGTAAACTTGTAAAACTTCATTGTATTCCATTGATTATTAGTGGAACCCAATTCCTATCCAGGATTGGAGAAGTGGATGTAGGCTCGAGATTATAGCGGAACCACTATAGATCGTCATTGTCTACATTGATTCAACCACCATCTTTTGCATCAAAGTTTTTATAAGTCAACAAATTCACCCCTCCCCCTCTTTGTTGCCACAAGGGCCTACAATTGGTATCAGAGCTTAACTCTTTTCTTCAAGCTTAATAGCAAAAGAGGATCTCATGGCAACCTTTCAAGATGGAAATCAAAATTCCCTTAGACCTTTCTTCAATGGAACCAACTTTCCCTTTTGGAGAGCTAAGATGGAATGGTTTCTAAAAGGACAAGAAGGTTTTATTATAATATTATCTATTTTATTCTTTGTTTTAATTATTAATGTCTTTTAATTTTCTTTATATGTTAATGGTTTATTACATTTTTCTAGGTAGTTTTAATGTTTTTTGTTTAAATGGTTTAGGATTATCTTTAATTAAGGAAAATGGTGTTTTAAGAAGAAAAGAAAAGGAAAGAAACACAACCAAGAGCACCGTTTTGCACAAAAAGAAGAGAAGGAAAGCTAGCTATTTGAAACTTACCATTTGAGCTTAATGAAGCTGGATCAAAACGCACAGTTTTGGGCGTTTTGAAGACTAAATGAGCTGCAACAAAACGCTATATCTTGAAAGCAAAGAAGCAGTTTTAGAACGCGGCGTTTTGATAAAAGGAAATCTGAAAGGAAGCTTTACGTTCTGATAAGGTTCAACGTGCAATTTTGCTTGAATAATTTTGATTTGAGGACTGTGGGATCGTTGGAAAGGAAGTGAAGAGACCAATCCAAGACCACTACATCATCTGTTCCATCTTTGATTTGAAAAAAAAAATGGCAGAAAAAGAGGAATTGATCGGTTTTTACGGAGATCGTGGAAAAATGGGAAGAAGAAGAGGAACAAAATACACAGATCACTACCACCGCGTAAGAGCCTCGAATTTACCTGTCCTGTACATTTTTTTCCCTTCTTCTTTTGCTGCAAAAATGGAAAAGAAAGAGAGATCATGGGAAAGAGGGGAAAGATAAAGAAATAAAATTCTGCTTTGGAAGAAAAACAAAGAGGTGGGGGAATGTGATTGGAGAGAGGGACGTGGAATTGGAGAGAGGATTTCTTCACCTCTTTTTTCCTTTTTAGGGGATTGATCTTAAAACAGAGGGTGACTACCATTGGGGACGCATCTTCATGAACTGACCATTACACAAATACTTTCATCACTCTCCATCGAAAAGCAAAATTTTTCTACAATTGAGAACGAGGATTCTGGGAACGATCCTTATTTTCTCTTTTACTCTGATTTGTGCTGCTGCTGGAACAAAAAACAGAGAGAGAGGGTGAGAGACAAAATCGAAAAGGAAGAGGAAGAGTAGAGGCCACCGCTGGACCTCTGATTTCTGGTCTATTATATGTTGTCCTGCGGGTATAATCATTTGGTAATCATTCGAAGAACTTTTCGGTTAATGTTCTATGTAAATCACTACTGAGGTTAGCATTTTTGGTATTCTTTTTACTGCTGCTATCTCTTGTTTCACCAACTGTTGAGATTTCAGTTTGAATTCTATTGTAAATATTTAGTTTTAATGGAATTGTTTAGGTTTATTGTGATTGTGTTATTTGAGTTCACAGTGATGAGCTAATTCCATTTTAGTCTAGGGGGTTTTATGATGTTTACGAGGCTTGATTGATTGAATTTATCCTTGAGTTATGCATGATTCTTAAACAGGAGAGATTAATGTAGAATAACATTTGAATGACCATTCTTTGTTGAATTTGGGTATTAAACTTTAATTCATTGGACAGAGTTTATACCGGAAATATTCCTGTTTAGAACCTAGGAAGAATGAGTTGTCTATCCCAAGTAAGATTGAACTCTAGTTTAAAAATGATTATTGACATAGGATTTGCAAATGTGTTGTGTAACACCCCTTATAAGCTTACCGAAGTAGACCTATAAAAGGGCTACACGTGTAACTCCCCTTCTAGACCCACAAATGAATCTAGAAGAAGCGTTACAATCTCTTGGTTTTCGAGTCGGCAACCTATTTAAACTTTCCTACTTAAGCAATTGCAATCACATCAATAACATACCAATTGTTATCACAACTAATCAATTCTTCAATCATTATAGTTAACTTAATATGATACCCTTAATTACAATATTCAAAATACAATTACATAACTATAATCATCCTTAAGTGGGTTGAGTACATGCCGGATCTAAATATTACAAAATAACCAAAACTATACCCAAACGAGTATGTCACTGTGCTGATGACAACCGGCTGCGACTGACGACTGGCTTTGCTACTTCTTCAACCTACGAGTTTAAGCAAGTAAACTCGTTGAGCAAACTTTGCTCAGTGGGTGCTATAACCGAAGTGTAAATACATTTATATGAAATCATTTATAATAAACATGAAATTAAAGAAGAAACCATTTAAAAATTCAAGAAGTTATAAAACATGAAGACAACTTATAAAACATAGATTTAGCTCTAGTGGCACTCAAGAGAACTCGACGATAAGAATCGAGGTCCCATACATATCCCGTATAGCCGTTTGTAGACTATAACGCCGATACTATGGACTTCGTATCCCGTGTAGCCATTTGTGGACTAACACGCTGATACTTTTTGTAATCATTTCAAACTCGTATTCCATATAGCCATTTGTAGACTATAATGCCAATACGGTTCATATTTCATCAATCATATCAATGTCATAATCATACCGCGGTTTTTAACCCTACGATGCATCGTATTCTTATCACTAGCGTTCTAAAGTGAGCCACATGAGCGTTAATGGATAAATAATAATTCATGCATGTACATTCTTAATTCACATTCTATTTCAGATTCATATGATTCAATATATGTGTATTTATCTCACCATTCCATTTTTCATGTGTCTCTAACATTACATTATGTTTTTCTTGATGTTTCAAAACCATTAAACATTAAACAAACTCAAATGCATTTAACTTGGATGAAAAACAGTATTTTATAGGCTTCGTCATGACCGAGACACACTAGTCGCGAGCGAGACAGTCCCTTCATGACCGAGACAGCTAAGACAAGCATTTTGGGCACTTCTAGCGACTGAGTCGTGACCGCGACGTTGGGGTCGCGAGTTGTTCAGAAGCAATTCCAGACTGCACGTCTTTTACCATTTTGGCCATAACGTTTTAATTACAAATCCGTTTATGGTGATTCAAAATGCATTGGAAAGCTAACATCCGTGGCTACAAAAATGTCTTCTATGACTTTTACAAATAATGTTGTTTTCAATGAGAACAATCGAGATGAATTGAGATAGCAAAACACAGCTTAAACAAAATCAATGTTTTTAAGTGCAAACTTGTGAAAATGCTATTACCAACCCCTTTTCTCAACATATAGCATATAATAACTCTTAAAATACAAAATCAACTCAATCAAAGTCTTCAAATTCAAGAAAATGAAAGTTGTCGGTTAAGAGCACCAAACCTCAAAATGGAGAGCTTCCACCAAGCTCAAGCAACCTCCTTTCCTTTATCTTTTGCTTTAACTTCCAAATCACCTAGGAAAACATATATGTTTAGCTTGCACCCTTAAATATTTCAAAC